>JAASFV010000232.1:0-30698 GCA_023334015.1 Globisporangium paddicum
GCTCAAATGTTAGGTTGCCAACCTGTTTCGGTCGTGACGGCATCGTTGTTACGCGGAGAATGCAAGTGGCGAAGTGCTACAGCTGGGGTTGTGTTGGAATGGGCTGTTGTCCACGAATCTGTGCTCCTTTGCTGTTTTTCGGGGCTACAAATGACTGGAAGGCCTTAGTACCTCTAGAATTTGATCCAACTGTTATATATGATACGAAGCTTGTCCACGGGTCATATCAAATTTGGCAGGTTTATATGTATGTTTATTTTTTTTGCAAAGTGGCTACTGAATATTTTGGCCACAGAGCCAGAGCCAGATTTGGATATTATCAGAGTACAAAAACTGGATAGTATCCAAAGTGTGGAAATGAGTGTGGGTGCAAAATTGAGTGATGGTCCCTATGTACTGTCCAATGCCAAAGTATGTACCACATGTACAAGGTCAAAATCCATGGTCACAGATATCAGCTCCTGCGTTTTGCGATCTTGATTTATTTCTCTCTCTCCGTACACGCACGCGCATCTCGACTGGACGAACGAAGCAGCTTGTGCGGATGGAGTAGCAACAGACTCAACAGTGTCATGAGCAGATAGGAAACAGCAGACTCAACACCCACACATCAGCAGCTATAGCAACTAGAGTCTGCAGATCAACAAGCTGCTCCCTATCATGTTGTCCACGTTTTCACCAAAATGACTTATTACTTGAGATGATCTCCAGGACAACGGACCATTCTTTGGAGCTCCTGTGCAAATTGCTGTTTATATTATTTTATTTATATTTTTATACCAGACTAAATACTCCAATCAAGAAGTTCCGTCAGTCGCGCACACTCAGTGAACCCAATTGGACATGGGTTCACTTATCACTGGAGAGAAAGCCTCAATTGTGTGTCAAGTATCGTCCAAGCAAGACAAAACAACGAGGCTTTCTCTCGATCATGAAGTCGACCACTTGAGTAAAGAAGCCTTTCTCTCCAAGGACAACAGTAAAAATATGATATATGATATTATTTCTTTTTCACTCCTTAGCGGCTGATTCAGTGGATCCAAGCGCTGCACTTTAGCGTCCAGTGTCTAGTTCCGCGTCAGCCTTAGCTCTCTGAACACGTGTTGGGGCTCAGCTGAGAGCGATGGCAAGTGGCCCAGGGCGACGTGCGCGTGCCTCAGAGGAATTAGCACCAGCCATATTTAGTTATTATGTTTCATTCGCATAATAAGCTCTAAAGGCGCATCTTTCTTTCTTAACGAGATGGCCAGCGGAAATGGCTACATAACTGACTCAAGTTCAGACTGAGCACTCCGGGCTATTGCCTCGAGCCAATCGCGTGAGCTGTTGGCCACTTCAATCACGGGAGTGGAGAGCACTTGGCTCTGTTGCCTGGCCTTCACAGCCAGCCACGCACTTTGCAGTGTGCGACTTGGATCTGAAACGTGTGCGGAGGAGTGATGTACAGTTGGAGGCGAAAGTATTGACTGGGTCACAATTCATCGTAGCCACAAACATATCTCGACTCGTGCACATCAAGTCAGTGTTGTTCGACAAAATACTATAGATAATAACAAATTATAGCTGAAACAAATTAGCAATACAGCGCCGAGCTTATAACGCTTTCGTGGATATTGCTACCATTACTTGGTAATGCCGACCTCACCAATTCCGCAGATGAAGCCACGAACTCAATTGGTTGCTCTCACAAATATTAATAAAACTAAAAACGATGAATAAAAAAACAGAGACAAGTTCAGTTCATTTTCTCACGCAAACAGGATCTATTTCAACTTTGCTTGCGTGAAAAAATCCTCTAAAAAAGAAATACAAATTCGCTCTGATTGGTCTTTTTTATGATGTGTGAGTGTGCCAACATTTTTGTGGACCTCTACAAAAATGATCCGCTCATGGACCGTCATCAATCATCTTCATCACTGTGCCTCAGCGACGGTCTCAGCTCGTTCAAAGAGCCGATTGAGATGCCCACTTCCGAATTGACGGGCTCAAACACAGGCTTCAGTCCATTGGCTCAGTTCCGCCGGGTCCTCAAGCCCCAGTCTCACAGGATGCCCGGTACTAACAACATGTTCCCGGCGCTGCATCCGACGGCGGCGCAGCAGACGGCCTATGGGAAGACGGCGACGCAGCTGCTGGACGCCACGGTGCAGCACTACCAGGTCTTCAACTTCCACCAAAAGCGCGAGATGAGTCGCAAGCGCTGGAAGCCCGTCAAGTCGCGCGACTACCTCACGGTCTACAAGGAGCGCGATCCGCAGTCGGCAGCCGGATGCGACGTCAGCGACGACTGGAAGGACCCCAAGCTGCTCGTGGCCACGGGCGCGATCATCGGCACGCTGGACGACGTCATGTACGGTGTCGTGACGCCTGACGCCGCGTCCATGCTGCTCAAGGCATCCATCACGAAGAATCGACTGATCGGCGGCGCCGTGCTCAACCAGATCCAGGGCCCGACGGTGCACGAGCCGTTCCGGTTCCTGGGCGTCAAGTGGTTCGTCATGGCGCCGCCCACGACGCTCAACGGGATGATCTGGTCGCGCGATCTTGTGTTCGTCGAGGCCACGGGCATCAAGACGCTGCCCAGCGGCGAGCGCATCGGCTACCAGCTCATGCAGTCCGTCGACATCCCCGGGTACGGCCACCTCGAGAGCCAGTCGATCATGCGCGGGCGCATCTCGTCCTGTTCGGTCTTCCGACAGCTCGCCAACGGCACGGTCGACGTGTACGTGCGCGGCCACGTCGAGGCTTTTGGCAAGGTCATGGACGCCGTGGCGCTCAAGACCGCGGCCAGCGGCTTCCTCAGCTCCTGGAACGCCGTCGGTTGCGCGCAGTACAAGAAGCTCATGTGGTGCGTGACGCATCGCAACCGGCGCGCCACCAGCGATGTCCACAACCACCGGTCATGCGCGGACTGCAACAAGCGTTTTGGTGCGTTCGCGAGTGCCGGCATGTGCATCCTGTGCAAGCAATGGCTTTGCTCCAAGTGCCGTGTCGTCTCCAAGCTGCGCGACGTGGACGTCGAGCTCGGTCTCGAGGAGAAGGACGCCATCATCTGCAATGCGTGCGTTGCGCACGTGGACGCGCAGAGCACGCGCGAGATCGCGAAGCAGGAGGTGCGCTCGGGCCGGTTCGCGCCGCGGCGAACTAAGCCCGTGATCAAGCTCTGGTCCTTCCGCCGGCGCAGCGAGTCGCGTAGCCGCGAGAGTGTGAGTCTCATTCCAGACCTAGACCAATACGAAGGCTACGAGGACGAGCTCCATGACCCCAGAGACGCTGGTGTCCGTTTGAGGCGAGCCAAGTCGGACGGCGTCCAGCTCTTCGATCCGACGCAGCTCTACAGCGAGAGCAAGTCCCGCGGTCATTCGTCCGACTCGTCCTGCGACAGAGCCACGCAGAGCTACGAGTTCTATGACAGTGGCGCCACGGAAGACGCGGACGAGTCCGATCAGTGGGCACCGGAGCAGGTCTCCTTGGCGAAGAGCTACGAGAAGCAGGAGCAGAGCCACGACGCGAGACAGGAGCAGCTCTGGCGCCAGATGCGCGACCTGCAGGCCGCGACCGAGCACATCTACCAGATGACCATGCAGACCACGGACGCCCATCTGCGACGCGGTGCCGCGACTCCATGATGATGATGGCTCATCAGGATATTAGGAGGTATATAATTATTCGTTTTTTATTATGAGTTCAAGAGAGTGAACAAATATAAGAGTATTATTTGAGTATTTTTGTGGGTGAGGTGTGTGGGGTAATATTTTTTGAACAGAAGCCTAATAATTTTAAACAAGCAAACAAAGACAACCCTGTCAAAGGAGTGTGCTGAGTATGGTATTTGAATTGTGCTGTAACTAAAAATGGTACTGAGAATGGATCAACTCGGCCTCAGCCAAGGCGCATCATTAGTCGATTTTCTATCGAATACTCAAACAACGAAGGCTACTCAAACAAAAGTCTTGCTGGGACCTGCACGGTAATCAAAGTCCCAGCTTCGATTGCAAGGGAGCACACACAGTTTTGATATCAAACACGCGCCGTTTTTATTTGTTGTCTTGTCACTTGGAAGCATGACGAGAACCCAGATCCAAGCGATCTCCGATTTATTATAACATGGATTATGACCTGATCAATACTTTCGGCTCGAACGGTGTGTGTGTGTCTCGTTTGTTGCAGTTCAGCACGACTGATCTGAACCGCACGTTTTCCGATCAGAACTGAGTCGAGAGTACTACTTTCGGATCAGAACTGAGTGGGAGAGTGGGAGCAGTGCTCTGTCTGCCGCTCTGTCTGTCTCTGGCAAGTCACTCAGGACCAGGCTGGAGAGCTGATGCAGTCCTGTGTGGGTCATCCATTCTATTCGATATGAGCCCCTGAGCCCGCACATTTGAGTCAGATCCGTTCGGTGGAACCTGTCGAGTGACCCACTTGCAAGGACCTGACTGCTTCAGCCCAGCCGACAAGTTTCAAGGCACGCGCCATGACATCGACCTCCAGCTGAGCATTTGTAGCCAGATCTTCAGTCTCAAGCATGAACAAGACACAAAGCTGGATCCTATCAACTGGATAAGTCCACCTCATAGGCAACGACTTTGCCATCTATTATCTCGTGAACAGCGTGCTGATTAGGTTAGAAAGCCTCGTTCAGCGTGTGCGAAGTGGTCGAGTGACGACGACAAGTGTTCCAGTGAATGCAGTTTTCTGACTGAGATTGAATTTGTCTCTGACAGCAGCGAAGCAGCTGGGCAACTGAGCTAAGCTGCGCTCTGCGAGTGCGTCGTTTGCCTGACTAACCTTAACGCCTGAAAGACTGATCCGCGCATGTCCGTCTTCGCGTTATTGAAGCGTGTTCATATTGGCAACCTTCTCACAACTGAGCTGCTTGATACGTATACTTCTCGGTCGTGTTGGGCGCAGTGATGCCTTCCAGCAGACTCGCCTCAAGCCTCCCGCGCTTGGCCTGTCGCACGCGAGCGAGAAAGGCCTCGGGGTTCGCCATCGGACGGTTCACGCAGAAGAACTCGACCACGTTGTGGTGTTTGTCCCTGGAGGCGCGTATGAGATACATGTCTCTGCAGCCCTCGGAGCGGTTCTCGTGCAGGAACTTGACGACCTCCAAGTGGCCTGCCTCCACCGCCGCGCTCATCGTGCCTGGCGTGAAGGAGCCGTCCAAGTTGAGTTCGTGCTGGTACTTGATGCAGTCGAGGTGTCCGCCCTTCGCTGCATTTCTTGTCGCGAGTTCTGAGCAGCTGTGTGGCATACTCTCGCACAGGAAGCGGACATTGTCGAGACGGCCAGCCGTCGCGGCGATGGTAAACGCGTGACGAGAGCAAGTCTGCTGGCCAACGGTATAGTACAGGAACCAGACGATTTCCAAGTGGCCTCCTCGAATTGCCGCGTCCATCCCGACTATTGAGCAGCCTTCGGTGTGGACCTCATGCAGGAATATGACAATGTCGAGGAGGCCGGCGCCATGCATGGTTCAACGGTACAGCCCTCGGTCCGATGCTTGTGAAGGAACTTGACAACGTCGAAGTGGCCCCTGCCAGCCGCCTTTTCCTTCGCGCGCTGCCTGCAGCCTTCGGTCTGGTAGTTGTGCAGGAACTTGACAATGTCAAGCTTCCCGCAGGTCGTGGCCTCATCCATGGCGTCCTCTGTGAAGTGGAACTCGTGGTCGTGCATCCACTGGACGAGCTCGAGGAGCCACTTGTGGATGATCTACTCCCACTTGCGACTGGAGATGTAGCGATGCGGCTTGTCCGTGAATGCATAGTAGATCCACTCGAGAAAATCGAAGCTCTGTGCGTACACGAGCGCGAAGCCCATGATGCCGTTGAGCTGGACCTGCGGCTTGGAGGCAAACTCGGGTCTAGCAGAGAGCGCGTGGAGGACGCCCAGCACCTCCCGATTCTCCTGGCGCACGGCCATCTGCCAGATGTGGTTGTCTTGGTAACGCGTGGTCGGGTCGTTGAAGACTCGCTGCTTGTACTCTGCGACGAGGTGCGGGATGCCCGAGAGAAATTCTGCGATGGCGACGAAGAGCGATCTGTTCGTGAGCATCAGGGTCGATGCCTGTAGAGGCGCTGCATTGGCTGCCATGGACTGGACTGGGAGCCTGCTCGTCGGCTGGTGAAACTGAAAGTGAGGAGTGGTTGAGAAATGTACTCTTGTGAGGTAGGTTGATGCCGATGTTTGTATTGACTGGATTTTTTAAGCGGTCGGTCTGATATTTTTCAGATGTTGCTGGTCGGTCGGGAAAGATCTTTCAACCCATTTATTATATTATTTTTTCAAGTTGAATAAAATATCCACAATATAAGATGTCAGTCTCGAAAATCCCAGTTGCTAGTGACACGATGCGCGTCGTGTGCCTCTCGGACACGCACTCGCTGCACGAGCGACTGAGAGCAATCCCCGACGGCGACGTGCTGGTACACGCGGGCGACTTCACGGACACGGGCACGCGCGACGAGGTCTGGTGGTTTGTTTGTGTGTTTTGCTGGTGTAATAAGAATAATTTGTTTTATAAACTGACCTGGATGCGAATTGGACGCGACCTGCAGGTGATCGCGTTTAATGCCTTTCTGGAAACGCTGCCGCACAAGTACAAGATCGTGGTCGCCGGCAACCACGACACGACGTTCGACCGCGCCTTCTACCCGCAGCACTGGACGCGCTTCCGCCACCGGCAGCAGTACGGTGCGTCCTATGAATTATGATTATTGTTATTAATTTACCATGAGGGCGAAACTCACTAGCATAACTACCATGATGTCTTTGGGGTTTGGTGCAGACCCAGAGGAGGTGCGCGGGTTGCTCACGAACGCACTGTACCTGGAAGACCAGGCGGTCCTGGTCGAGGGCTTCAAGTTCTACGGGTAATTATCATTCTCACAAGCCCTCCTGCCTATGAACATATATAGTTACAGTATTTATTATTATATGCGTAGCTCGCCCTGGCAACCAGCCTTCAGCACGTGGGGCTTCAACCTACCACGCGGCCAGGAGCTCCGGAACAAATGGCAGCTCGTCCCAGGCGACACGGACGTGCTGATCACCCATGGGCCGCCGTTCGGCCGCCTGGACGAAGGTGGCGAAGATGGAGCTCACCAGGGCTGTGAGGAGCTCATTCGCGAGGTGGAGGGCCGCATTAAACCCCAGCTGCACGTGTTTGGCCACATCCACGAAGGCTACGGAGCGGTAGCCAGTGGGTCGACAATGTTCGTCAACGCGTCCGCCTGCACTGTGGACTACGAGCCAATCAATCCTGCGATCGTGATTAATCTCGAGACCTTCAAGCAGCGAAATCATGATGGTGACGAAACCACGTTGGAGTACGCTGCGATGTATGCGCAGCAGCTCGCCAAGTGCGCTCAAAAGCCCGCGTTTGTGGAAACAGAAGCGATGGATTGGGAGCACAGTGCAGATGTCGAGATGGAGGAGTGACCTCGACAAAGCTACA
Source organism: Globisporangium paddicum (assembly GCA_023334015.1). Lineage (NCBI taxonomy): Eukaryota > Oomycota > Peronosporomycetes > Pythiales > Pythiaceae > Globisporangium > Globisporangium paddicum. Next base: position 7,457 of record JAASFV010000232.1, read on the forward strand.
AAACGCCTGATATATGGTTTGCTTTGGTAACTGGTACAGGCTATATGACATGAGCTCTATCCCATTTTCAATGTTCGCACGCTCTCGCCCAGTGACTTTGCTTCGGTCAGGTCGGAAGCTTGGCGAGCGTCGTTTCAGATGTTCATCGGCACTTCACCAACATCGTCGCGTTCACCCCTGACAAACCTTTATATGTGCTCGAGTTCAATACTTCGTCTTCAGTGAGACCTCAAGAGTTGTGCTCCTAAACATCCAGGATCTCGCGTTCCTCTGGATGTTTCGCTCCTTCACTAAAGAGCGCCACCACCAGATCCCCAGCTCTCAGCTCTCTGCGATGATTCAGAAGAGCCCAGTCTAGTCTTCCAGCAAATACACGATCCACCGCCCGTTTTCCGTCAGGGCTGTTGAGGACGCCGTAGTGGCTGGGCAACTGGACATTTTCGGTTCCTGGATGAAGAAAATCGCAGCGACAGTGCTGCTCAGGAGGTAGCTGCGACGAGATGTCATGTCAAAATTGTCCGATATTCGTACGAGGTGGGCTGAGGCTGGACTCGGAGTTCGCGGCCAGAGTGGCCACCCACGGTGGACAGCTGAACTGTATCCAATGCACGTAAGAGCAGCACATGGGCAAGTTTCACAGACCATACCCTGGTCTGCGCAGTATGTATGGGCAGACTCCCGAAGAGTATGTACATTCTCCTTCACATATGAGCATTCAGCAATAAAAAGCGCCATCTTTTGTATCAACCTGATTCTTCTATTCTGAAATCGTTGAAATACCAGCTAAAACCCAAATTCACTCTATACAAATTGCATGTATAAATTAGAATTAAATAACAATCCCGCCGCCCGCTTCCCTGCCTTCCAACAAAGCGACCGTAAAGCAGCACGGCTCCAGCTCTCAAGCGCCCTTCGCCGCCGCCGCCGCAGCTTCTCACGCGTCCCCAGAGCATCCGCAGCAGCAGCAGCAGCAGCACGCGAAGAGCTCAGCAATCATCTCATGAGCTTCTCGTTCACGAGCGCCGCGCCCGCCGCGTCCTCCGGTACGTTGTTTCTTTTCTTGGTCATTCATGTGGTGGCCGATCGCCCTTTCTTGGAGGTGTTGGTCGCGTGTGACGACGGCACTGGCGCGTAGATGACGGCAGCTGAGTGCCATGCGAATGCCTTGAGTTGTATACTATATGTCTATGTGTATATGCACACGATTGACACTCTGGTGCTGACTAAACTGACTGGATGTGGGACTGTTATATGATCCGCTACTATTATTGTAGGCTTTTCGTTTGGCAGCACGCCAACGGCAGCACCCGCAAGCACGGGCGGCGGGGGCTTTAGCTTTGGTGCGTCCACGCCTGCGCCTGCAACTGGTGGTGGCGGGTTTGCGTTTGGCTCGTCAACGGGCGGCGGCTCAACAGCCACAGCGGCGCCACTAGGCTCGGGATTTAACTTTGGCTCATCGACAGGTGCGACGTCCACGGCGGCGCGCAGTCTCTTTGGCTCGACGCCTGGCAGCACAGGCGCGGCCCCAGCGACTGGCGGCGGCGGATTCTTTGGCTCGTCCACAGCAGCTGCGCCAGCGACGGGCTCCTCGAGTCTTTTTGGCGGAGCGGCCACGGGTGGCTCGAATCTCTTTGGCGGCGCGACAGCCGCCACCCCAGCGCCAGCTAGTGGTGGATTCTTTGGCTCTAGTGGCACCACGACTGGCGCCGCAGGCTCAAGTTTCTTTGGCGCGCCGGCGACCAACACTGGCGGCAGCAGTCTCTTTGGCTCCAACACGCTCACGGCCGGCGCTGCGCCCAGCACAAGCTCGTTTGGGCTGTTTGGTGGGACCCCAGCGGCGCCGCAGCAAAAGTAAGTTTGTGTGCTATCAACGTGATGCTTCATGGCTAACTGAGATATGGTTTAACTGAATGACGTGGTTTTCATTTCTTGTAGCGGCCAAGGCATCACGCTCGAGACGTCGTTCGAGTCGCTGCCAGCGGACGTGAAGGCGAATATTGTTGCGTTTCACAAGTATCTTAAGGAGGAGGACCAGCACGACGCGTTTTTAAAGACCGTGTCGCCGCGCAAGCTCGACGACTTGAATGCCAACATCCAGCAGTTCGGCCAGGACGTGCTCGTGCGACGGAATATCCAGGACCGCCAGGCCACGGCGGTGCACCATGTGCGCAAGGACGTGAAGAACCTGATTCACCAGGTGGACAACGCGACGCTCAGCATGCGCACGCTGGACGGCAACTCGGCCTCCAACATGTACAACATCATGCGTCATGTCGAAACGCCGTCACCATACTACTGGGAACTCCTGGACCACTACGAGAGCAAGATGGAGGCCATCAAATCACAGATTGAGGACATTGAGTCCGAGTACAAGCCATTGTACGACCGACGCGCTCAAGGTGCGTCCACACAGCAGGCTGCAGTCTCGCCAGCGATGCTCCACCAGATCCTCGTGGCGCAGAACGCGTCGCTCATGCAGGTCGCGGCGCGTGTCGCCGAGGTCCACGAGCGTGCTGAAGTGATGCGCCAACACTTCCTCATCAAGATGCGTCAGGACCTGGAGCGACATGGCGAGCACAACCCAGCGGCGTTCAAGAACCCGTTCGACAAGCGCAAGAAGAACGCCAACGAGGACAAGCGCGAGACGATCGACAAGATTCGATTCCGGACCAACGTCGCACCGACAATCGTGACTGCACCGGCAGCAGCACCACCGCAAACGCTGTCTAGCGGATTCGGAGGTGGATTTGGTGCTGCACCTGCGGCCACGACGACCTCATCGCTCTTCGGCTCGGCCCCAGCTGCGACTTCCGCATTTGGAACCGCTCCTGCTGTAGCGCCAGCGGCGACAACTTCGCTCTTCAGCGGCACGTCTTCATTCTCAGCCGCCGCACCTGCCGCAACGTCAGGAGGCTTCGGCTTCGGTGCGACCACCGCTGCGGCCCCGAAGCAGGTGTCGTTCAGCCTGGGCGCGACAGCTCCGGCCACAACAACATCGGCGTTCACTGTCCCGAGTGTATCCACCGCCGTGGCCCCTGGTGCGTTTGGCAGTGTCTCGTCGTCGTTCATGCCTGGCGCCAGCGAGTCGGAGAAGCGAGCGGCAAGCAGTAAGCGCTTGAGCAACCGACCGAAGAAGCGCGCGTAGAGTTTTTAAGGCTCCGCCCATTTTGAGAGACGCACAAGAGTGAGAGCGACGCATATGATTTCGAGGATGACAGACTGTGAGACGAGTCTGTCACGCGTGGTTTGGAAATTGGAAATTGGCTGAACCAATTTCAACCATTTTCAATCAAGTTCGTGGAATTAAATGCAGCGACTCGGGTGGGTTGGCGGCCGCACAAAGAAGAGAGACAACGCGCATCCAGGTTGCGTCTTGCTCTGACAGACAGCAGGTGGGAAGGAGACAAGAGAGAGATAAAGAGATTATGAGAAAGAAGAGTTACGTACGATTTGTGTGTTTGAAATTTCACGTGTATTAAAGATGTAGAATGCCTCCGTTCTTTGTCGCTTGTTCGGATTCAATCTCTCTCTTCGTTGCTGATAAAACAAGAAAGAGGGAGCAGACCCAAAAGCCATCAAGAGAAGGCACCGACCATACTATATAAATGCAATGCACCTGCTTTATCGCTGACAGACTCACGCCCTTGACCTTGATGTGAAGCTGGCTTCACCCTGTCCATGCGCCACACGCCAGTCAGCCAATGCCAACGCACTCGTTCACAAGCCGACTGACCGATTTACTGGATGCACGGAATAGTCTTGATGCTCGCCATCTTGTCCATGTTGGCCAGATACTTGAGCACGTTCATGTTGGCGGCGCGCCAAGTCTCGTCAACGAGTCCCGCCGTGGTCGCGTTTGAGTTGTCGGGCGCCGGGTACGACCAGATCGAGTCTGGGTTAAGCGTCCACCAGAAGCCGCCGGCGAGGCTGTTCTGCGACGTGAGCATCTGCTCGATGAGCACCTGGATGATGCGCGTGCTCGTCAGCTTGGGCGTCAGGTCGTCCGTGCCCATGAGCCCACCGAAGGACGAGAGCACGACCGCCGCGCCTGTCGCGTACGTGCCGCCGAACATGTAGTTCATGTTGGCGAGCACGTTCTTGCGCAGCGTCGCATCCGAGCTCTCGACGTACTTCATGATCATCTCGCCCTTGAGGTCACCGCCCTTGTCGAAAAAGTACTGCTGCGGCGAGTACGAGCTCGAAAAGTACTTGGGCGAGTACACGAGCTTGCCCGAGGTCGCGAGCTTGATCGGCGCCGACTTGACGCCCGTGAGGTCCGAGCCGGCCGGGTACTTGACCTTGAGCTCGCGCGTGTTGTCGTCGTATGATTCCTTGTGCGAGCTGCCCTGAACGCCCTGCACGAACGCAAGCCACTTGGGGCACGACTTGACCATGTAGTCACCGAGCGTGGTGGCAGCGCTGGCCCAGTCCGTATCCGAGCCGTCGCCCCACGTGGCGGAGGTGCCGAGGCCATCCTTGAGATCGATACCCATGACGTTGAAGTGCTTGCTGTTGCAGAGCAGCTTCGACAGGTTGTCGATCGCGGTCTTGATGTCGGCCAGCTGGATCGACGTGCCGTACCAGAGCCCAGCGGTGTCCGGCGTGACGGCCGAGAGCACGTGGAAGTCGAGTACGACGCCGATCTTGAACTGGCCGAGGCCCTGGACCACGAGACTGATCATCTTGAGGTAGTTGGTCACGTCGGCGAGCGCGCGCTGCGAGTTCGTGTTGATCAGGTTAAAGTCAATGTCCGTGTTGCGCAGCACCGAGTCGATGGACAACGGCAGCCGCACGACATTGAAGTTGTTGTTGGACAGGAACTGGCCCACGCGGTACTGCACAGTGAGGAAAATTAATAGATCAAATAACGTTAGATAATGACCACCACCAGCTATAACATTGTTGAGCTCTTTATTAGAAACAAGAGAGATGCTCACCAGCGTGGAGCCCTCGCGCGTGTTGTCCCAAAGGCCCTTGGGCACGCCCTTGTTGTCCTGCATGCCGAGCCAGTTGACGCCCTTGATGTCGATCTGCACCTCCGAGTTGTCGGCGAACACGGCCATGATCTTGCCGTTCTTGCTCACGTAGTTTGGCTGCTGGCACTCTATTTATTATAAAAAGAATCATACTCACAAGTCAGAAATTACAAAGGCCCCATCGTAAAAAAATAAATAAAAAAAATGAACATGAACGCGTACTGTTGTCCGTGTAGCTCACTGGGTTGGTGACCGTGATGTCAGCGTCCTCGACAGTGGGGCGGCCGTCCGAGATGGGCGTGCCGCTCGAGTACTGGCGCACGGCGGCGTCGCTTGCGACCGTCTCGTTCACGTTGTCCTTGAGCCGGATGCCGTAGTACACGATGCCAAACACCGAGCCAGCCGCGATCAGGAAGAGCGCGAGCGCGCCCGGCCACGTCTGCACAAACACACATACACACACACACACGCGTTACCGTGAGCTCCCGACACACACACGTAGCTAAGCAATCTCTCTTATCTACGTGACGCACCGATCGGCGCCCGCGATACCGCGCCTTCTTGCCAGCGAACGTCGTGTCGACCTCGGCGGCGGCGATGATGCGCTCGACCTCAGAGCTGCGTCCGCCGGACTGCGAGCCGCGTCCGCTCATGCTGCCTGGTCGGTTAAGTGGTCGGTTCTGTTGCGAGAGGCTCTTAGTGTACGACGCTCCCTATCTGGGTCCTCGTGACGGAGGCAGCAGACGAAGAAGGTGGCGGCGGGAGTGCGAATGACAGCTCAGGAATGGGCTTGTAGAGCTCAAGGGGGTTTCACTATAGAAACAAAAATAAAAGTGAAGAAAGTCGGTCTGTAACCCAAAGGGTTACGGTCTAATTTTTCGGACTTGAGCAGAGACAGTCACAAAAAGAGGGAGTGGGTGAGCGGGATTGAGGCTTAAGGCACGGACTGACTTGATATCTAGAAAGTGTATAGAGTATACATCAACTATATAACTAGCACAAAATAATGTATACCGACCTGATATCCGGATTATATAGTAGAAAGTGGTATAAATCAAACGAAGAAGTTGTGTACTAAGGAAATCTCGGGTGGCATGGGTTGCATTCGTCTGCTTGTACTTATCGCCCAATTCGAAACCACATCAGCACTTGAGGCGCGTGATTCCAAAAAAACTCAGCACAGGGGAAGTGTGTGGCTCTTGCTCGTCCTGGCACAAATGTGTGGTTTGTGATCCGTCGTTTGGGTTCATAATAATTGGGTTCACACACTCAGATCCAGTCGTGGCTGAGTGACTCGGTCATGATTTGAGAAGTGCCTTTTGTTATAACGGCTGGCATCAAACATGCTGTCCTGTATAAACTGATGTCATCGTCTTGAGCAACTGTTTTTATAACAGTGTCGTAACCGTGTTTTTAAATGGTTACGACAGTTTATCGTGATACACAAATATACCCTTGTATAACCCTGTATAACCTAATCGTAACCGGAAATCATTTCAGGATTTTTTAAAACCAATTTACACAGGTTTCAGGAAATCCGCCCCCAAAAAAGGCTCAAACGTCCAGCTCCAAACAAAAACAACAGAGCCGAAAAGCTCCTTTTTGAGCCTTTTTCTCCCAGATGACGAAGGCTCAAAAAGAACGCCCCAAACGTCGCTTTTCCGTTTCTTTCATATAACTTGTAAACCTCTTTTTTTTTACCAAAATAGACAGTAATTGGGTATGATTCAGATGTGGACCACCTAAATCACTTCGTTTAAGTGCGGATAAAGTTGAGAGGGGTTGAAACGAGTTGATAAGCTTCTACTGAGTACTTCTGTAATTTTCAGGAGATACTAGACTACTTGCGTCAATTTTTCTAAATTTGGCAATTTCAAACATTGTGAAAACTCGCGATCCTTTTCAAGAAAATCCAAAGTGTCCTTTCATCTGTCAACGAGCAGGTGTGTGAACAATTTGGACAAAAGCAGAAACGAGTGGCGTGTTGCTCGTTTGCTTGCTTTTTTCTTTCTCCGTGCCTGCCTACACATCATCAGCTTCCGGGTGAAAGCGACAGTGATTTTTTTAGGCACGAATATACATTTGTGATAATTGACGACACCGTGTTCAGGCTGCAAGCCTATCGCACGTTCGTGGCCCAGTCAAGCCTTATATGATGGTGCTCCTAAAGTTCTTAGGGACGTGCGACAACGACAACTCCTCCTCCAAGTTTGCGTTTCTCTTCGGTGTTGGGAAGGGCGCCGTCGGCAGCTACATTTATCGGTCTATGATAGCTTTGTTGAAGTTGAAGAGCGACGTCATCACGTGGCGAGACGACGCAGAAAGGAAATTGGTCGTGAGCCAAGTCCAGGAGAAACACGGCTTCGTCAATTGCGTCGGCATGGTCGATGGGATCCTTCTGCCTCTCAAATTTCAAGCCCACAACAAACGGCGAAGGCTACTTTTGTCGCAAATGGGGGGAGGGGGGAGGTACGCAATCAACGCGCTCGTCACATGCGACGATGTTGCGGACGTCCATGACTTTGTTGTCGGGTGGCCCAGCTCAGATCACGACAACATAGTTTGGTCAAATATCCGGCTGCATCTGAACTCCAGCGCACACTTCAGTCATAGCCAGAATCTTCAGCTTTTCAAGCCTCACCGATCGTGATTCCAGCTTTCAAGAAGCCACCAAAGTCTGATCTTGATCCTCACAGAGTCTACTTCAACACCAAGCTCGCGAAGGCTCGAATCAAGTCGGAGCACTGTCTCGGTCTCCTCAAGTCCCACTTTCAGTGTCTCAAGAGTGTGCGTGTTGTGGTGAAGACCAAGAGACATGGCACGAATTATCGCTACTTCACGAGCGCATGCATCTTCCACAATCTGCTCATCGATAAGCCGGTGCCTGAAGCGCAGGGAAAAGAGATGAAAAGTGACGCTTTTGACGACGACGACGAGCTTAATGCACCAGTATCAAGCAATGCATCGTGAGAAGAGCGACACAAACAGCTATCGTGTTACTTGTTAGAAATCCGTGGTAAGAGGAAAAGAAAATCTATCTCTTCTTGTTTAACACCTTCAGTCAGTTGTTTTTTGCGCTTGCGCAGCAAACTTGCCTTTCGCATGAGCAGGCAACTTTTAGCTTGCTCATGAAGCTTTGCCGTTCGAGCAACGGCCTTGCCTATCTGTGTCTTAGCTTCTTTCTCTTCACCTTCAGCGACTCTTGCGCAGCAGGACATCTTCTCGCTGCAAATCGAGTTCTTGCTCTCAGTACTTGAATTACATCACTTGAAATGCTTTCTCTTGTGCTTGTCGAACTCCTTCCAGTCAATTGAGAGCTGGAATCTATCACACGGTCCTCAGTCGCTTGCTTGACCAACCCAACAATCGAATCTGGGGTGCTGGCGGGTCTTTTACTGGTGGTGGAGGCTGTGGATCCGCGGCGAGAGCTGGTCGCCTTAGCGCCGCAGTCGGAGTCCTCGTAGCTATCGACATCACTTTCATCGCTACTGCTAGAATTATTCAGGAGTAATGGCGTTGTTGTTGGGTGGTCCTCCAGGATACTTTGTAACTCGTAATACTGTGGGTACTGCTTCAGGATTGTAACGAGGTACACGAATGAGTTACACCGCAGTAACCACTCTGCCAAACTACTGTTTGTGCAATATCATCAATACTGAACTTAGCACAGGTTCGCACTGGCTACCCTGTCGGGGGTTAGCTGCGTACCTTGTGCGTACTTTACAAACAGTTATGGCCAGTGATGACGCGGCCTTGTCGCTGACTATTATTACAGATAAGTAAGTAGCCAATCAGAAACACTGAGCTCGGATAGCCGGTGAAACTACATTTATTTTAGGTTTAGCTATAGTATACAAATATCTAGTAATTTGTACCCGCTCTCGGGGCGCCCTCAGGGCCTAAATAAACTGTCTCCCTTTTGCCTTGTTAGCAAGCAAGTTAAAGTCCTTCCACTTTCGCCCATATTGTTCTGTTGTAAACAGGCAATTAGATCGCAGAAACTGCCGATCCCCTTCATCACGAATCCTTGTGGAAGCCGTGTAAAACACGCTTCCTCGCGCTGTGTATCGTGCTGAAGAACTCGGGAACACCCGGTTACAAGGATACTGCTCCGCAGGTTGGCTTCATCTGTGACGCCTTGACCAGTGTTCTTGAACCAGTCCGCCGCAGCTTTATACGTGTGCTCGAGACTGCGTATTAATGTCAGCACGCCCTTCGCTGTTCGAATTGTAGAGATACCTTGCTCTGCTTTTAACCACACAACTTCACTAGCGATGCCGATCTTCGTCTCTCCATGTTGAGCATCTCCATCTCGATACCTGTTGTAGTTCGTCCCGCTCAACAGCCAATCTAGCAGAGAACTGAAAGAACTCACATCAAGCGTTGGTCCGCCGTTCTGCCATGCAATTCTCTTCTTCGGGTTATCGATAACGTTGAGCGCATCGAGGGCCTTGCGCGCACGCTTCATCTCTGCCTTGAAACAGCGCTCGTTGCAGACGTCGCTGTCGTGCTCGTGAGTGCCCTCAAACCTGGCGGTCATGTGATCACAACACGCGCGGTATATGCTGAGCTGATAGTCAATACTTGTGCACGAGATCAACTCGGCCGCGTCTCCATCGTGCGTGTCCACCTTGAGGCATCATTTGTATTTGCAACTAGCCATCTCACGGGAAGGCAGCAGGCGCTACCACCAAGTTCTTGCTACTGTCGTGTTTGTTACTTGCTCTTGGTCGCTCTGGCTTCATCGTGTTCTTGCTGCTGATCCCCTGCGAGCCGACGAGCCTCACTCTACTGCACTGTTGTGTCGAGAAATTGTTGGCGTGCTTGTCGCGTTGATGGTCCTGCTCGCGACGTCGCTGGTGGTACAGACCGCGCTTGCGTCAACGACTTGAAGCAGGTGTTCACGCTCACGCGGGCCACTTGGAACTGATGGTCGCGCTCACGACGACTTGAAGCTACTGGTCGCGCTAGCAGCAATGGGTTGGTGCTGTTTGTCGCGCGTGCTCCTACAATCTCTTCCTGTTGGCTGTGCTGGTCACGACAACTTGCTGCTGCACGACAGCTTGTTGCTGCTAGCCGTCCTGGCATCAACGAGTTCTTGCTCTTGGTTGCGCTTGCGGCAATGATGTTGTGTTGTTATCGGCCGCGCTTGAGCTGACGACGGCTTGATGCTGCTCGTACTGGCGTCGACGGCCACTTTCTGCTGGTTGCGCTCAGCGTCGTTGGCTGAGCTGCTTGCTGTCTTGAGATGATGCCCGCACTGAAAAGCAAAAGTAACAATAACTAAATCTTTGTTGCTGCTGCGCCTCAGACCGCTTTTGAAGCTGGAGTGCGCCAAAAATCAGCCAATCACCTGCCAGGAAAAAAATGTGGAGCTGTTTTGAATTTGTTTAATAGTTGCTGCTGCGAGGATTGACAACCCCTAATATAAAGGAGATAGACATTTATTTTCCCAATACTGTATGGTATCCACTCAAAAAATGGAAATGCACACATTTTTATTTTAGGATGCCATCACAGCCTTCATGATCGGATATCCGTACCCAGAGTACGGGTTCAACCGCGAACACAGGCCCAAGGCATCGAGCCTCAAGCTCGACCGCCGCAGCGGCACGCACATGACCAGCGGCTTGGTCCCACATCTCGCGATCGCATTTGACAGGACGTCAGTCCTCCCCGCATTGTACGCGCTCTCCAAGCTGCCTGCGTACAAGAGCGATCACAAGCTGAGCTTCACGCGAGCCATGCGCTACGCACTCCTGTACAACAAACTGGCGGCGCTCGAGTGCCTCGCTGAGCTCATTGACCAAGGCAAATGAGAGCCATACTTGATGCGCTTCGCGATCACGCGCTCGGATCCGGATCTGCGCCTGCTCGAGTGGCTCATCAGGCGCCTGCCGCCCAAGAGCTATCTGCTGCACGTGCGCGACCTGCTCTTCCACGCTCTTCTAGGCGACCTGGCCGTCACCTAGTACCTCTACACATACAATCCGATCGTCTCCGAAGAGATCCTGGACGCCGCTGCCAAGGCGACACCTCACGTACTGCGCTATCTGTACATGCAGACCTCCAAGCGCTGCAGACGCGCTGCGGTCGAGTTCGCAGCGCGCAGAGGCTTTTTCGACATTGTCCGATTCATCGTCGAGAACCAGACCAAGGAGAAGAGCGCCCGGACGATCAACTTTGCTGCGGCGAATGGCCATCTTGTCACCGTTCAGTTCTTGGTCGAGAGCGGGATTCAACTCGAGGCCGCGCGAGCGATCGACTGAGCTGCCGGTGGCGGCCATCTCGACATTGTGAGATATCTTCAGCAACAGCGGCTGAGGCACTGGTGTATGAAGCATACGATGGACAACACGGTCGCGAACGGCTACCTGGGCGTTGTCAGGTTCCTTCACAAGCACCGCAGCGAAGGCTGTTCATCCAGTACACTCAACCGCGCTGCTCGCAATGGCCACGCGGACGTCGTTGCGTTCCTAGTTTACGCTTTACAATCACAATTGCAAAAACCACAAATATCATTCAGCCATCACAATAACATGCACTTCCCTCCTCTCGATACGTACGACTCCCACGCCAATAACCAATGCTGAGTTTACGCTGACGAGCTGCTGTTGCTGCTCTTCTGCTTGCGCAACTGCTTCGCTAGCGCCTCGTTGGCTGTGAAGCTCTTCTCGAGCAGCGCAAGCATTCGTGCCTGGCTCGCCAGCTGCGTGTCCATCTTAGCCGCCAAGTCCGCGATTGTAACCGAGTCGGCGGTCCCGCTGGATGCAGCTCTAGCTCTAGTCCCAGCCAGAATCTTTGCAGACTCAACAATGGCGCTCGCGATCGTGTCGCCTACAGACACGATCGCCTGGGCGATGTCCATCTTCTGGACCTTGGCGGCGGGACCGGAATCGGCGGGTGAGTGTGGGTCCTGGGAGCTCATCGGCCGCTTCTGCTGCGCATTGTTACTAGGACTGGGACTGCCGTTGTGTGCAGGCTCGGTTGGTCGTGGGGCGAAGGTTCTGGAAACGTAAGCTGGCGCTTCACGTAAGAATGTGGGGATGGTCTCGCGGCGGTTGAGGTACGGGTTCGCATACCCGGGACTCCCAGCACCAGCAGCATGGGCATCTCGTGACGCTATGGGCTCGTTGATAGAGCGACTCTGTGGTGACTGGAGTAGTTCAACACTGTTGCGGCGGCTGGTCGGTTGGATCTTGATGGCCGTGTTGCTGTCCGAGGACGTCGGCGGCGTCTCGCCACCGTCTCTGTTGTTGTTAACAACAGCAACGGGTTTCGATTTGACCTTCGTGGTCGTGGCCGTCGTGGCCGCATATGCCTTGTGGAGATCGTTGCCGTCGACGTCGTCAAAGGCTTTCTGCACGATCCCCCAGTACTGCGGCAGCGCGATCTCTTCGTCGTCGCCGAGCTCGTACGCGACCGCGTCGTCGTCTTCTTCATCGCCCTCCATGTCTGCATCGTCAGCGCTCGTGCTCACACGCTTCGCCTCGCGCTTGCGACGCGCATCGAGCTGCTGCGTCGTGAGTTGGTACTCGCGCTTGAGCTGCTGATACTTGTTCTTGAGCTGTAGCATGGACAGGTTGACGTTGGTCGCGAGCGCGAACTTGACGCGCAGCGCCTTCCACGCATCCTTGAGCGCGCCGGGCGCTCCGCCGGCGCCCGCGAATTGCGGCAGCAGTAGCCCGAGACGCAGGTCCAGCAGACACGCGATCATGTCGCTGTTCCAGAGCGTGCGCCCTGACGGCGGCGGCATCACGAGCAGCGCCTCCGTCCCCTGCGCCTTCGTGCTTGTTGGCGCCATATTCGAACTTTTCGGACTTTGAAGAACGGTAAAAAGTGATTTTTGAAGAAAACATGGATTTCGTAAATTTCAGGAAACGTGGCAGAATTACAAATGGCGAATTGAGAATTGATCACGCTGTTGACAAGCATGACGACCGCAGCGGACGAGCGCGACGCCCATGAGCGCACGCTTACGAGCCCAAGCAGCCCAGCTACTGCCACCAAAAGCGACGAGGCTGCTGACACAGGCGCAGTCGCGCCATACGCAGGGGAAGACCCCGGCTGGTGCGCGCTCGACATCTCGTTCATCGCGTCCGGCGAGACCATGCTGGTGCGTTGCCATCCATCTTCCACTGCTACTGTATGGCTGTGCACTCATTCACGACTGCTTCTATGACGCACAGTTGGGCAAGCAGGATATGTCGGCGACCTGGCGGCTCTTCCTCTTCGGGAATGGCTCGCCGACACACCACCTGGGGCTGCTCACGGGCCACCCTACCGAAGTGGACGTGCTCGGGCTGCACGCGATCGGCGCGAGCCTGGACGGCGCTCCAGCGGACATGAGCGCGATTGCAACCCCGCGGTGCCGACGCCAAGTGTGGCTGCGCAATGCGGCGGGTGAGCGCCTCGGGTACGCGACGTCATGGCTGCACGAGGCCGACGTGGGAACGGTCTTCAAGAACCAGAAGATCCCCATTGGCAAGAACATCATGCAGAACCGCACCGAGCTCTTCCGCGACATGAAGAGCGTCTACTGCGGCTCGAACGCGGCCCTGGAGGTGGCGTTCGGCCACGCGGGGCCCTTCTGGGGCCGCTCGTACCTCTTCTGGAACGGCGGCCGGCCCGTCGCGTTCATCTACGAGGTCTTCTCGCCCGCGCTCGAGAAGTACATGGGCGACGTCCTCATCCAATAGACAAGCACGGGAAACCATTCAAGAGCAGCCATTGTGTGATTTCGGAATAGAGCAGCCATTGTGTGTGCATCGCAGGCAGTCGCGGACTTTCTATTGTTTTTGTTCTCGTGTGTGTACTTAGACTGTGAACTGCGACGGTGATGACAGCGAGCAGCTCAGCTGAGAGCTTGATGGGCTAGTCCTCATACCAATTGCACCAACACTGTAGAGATGGGCAGATCTCTACAGCGACATGCGCCAGCGGCCCTTCACGAAACGGCGCGTAAGGGTCTTGCGGCCCGAGATCGTCAGGCGGCGCGAGCGGAAGCCGTGCTTTCGCTTGCGGCGCAGCACGCTCGGCTGGTATGTTCGCTTGATCGCCTGCAGCGGCTCTGTAAAATGACAATCATCATCCGCAACCACACATACGTTAATACGGCTCATACGTGATGCATATGCAGAACAAGATCAGCATGTACGCACCGTTAACGTTGTCGGTCGGGCACTCGAGGCCGCCGATCTGGTTCAGCTCCGGGAGCTCCAGAATTGGCAGGTCCAGGCTCGTCTCAAAGATCAGCGAGCGGTTCACGAACGGCTCTGCTCACATATCAATAGCAACCCCCATCACAGCACAATAGTATTAGCTCCACACACACAGCCAACGTCATGACACCAAGCAGCGCATTTTTAACGCACCGACGACGAACTGCGCTGGCGCGCGGTCCAGCGCCATCATCATGATCGCGGGGCTCTGCGCGAAGCTGCCGCCGAGCGCAGAGGACGAGAGCGAGGACGCCGCGCGGACGGCCACGGTCGGCGCCAGGCGCGCGCGCGTCGCCAGGAGCACGTTGCGAGCGAACGGAGCGGCCATTTTCTAGTGCGCTTTCTTCCAATGGCGCATTTTCGCCCTCCATGAACCAGTGGAAGTCGGACTTTTGGGAGAAATCACGGTACTATTGGCTGGTTAGGGTGTTCGTATCATATTCTGTGTGTTTGTTAATTATTGAAAAGGCGCTGATAACACTTAGCTGATGCTAAAATAGCGATACGAACAGGTTGTCACGCCAGGCCACGAGATGGCTACGATGTGTGACGACCGACACTAACGATACGACATGTCAGCGTCTTCGCGGACACGACCACCGGCACGAAGACAACGGACATTCAGGTTCATATTCCATATACATACTAATAGTGGTGCGTCACGCCCTACTGCTACTTCGTAGCGCGTGCGGCGGGAGGAGTAATATACATCCAGCGGCGCTTGGTCTTCCTCCCATTTATCACTTCTTTCTTCATCTGCAGCCACCACAGCGAGCGCTCCTCACAGCATCTTGTCGCCTAATAATCGCCACTGCGGTCCACTAATCCGATCGCCACGCGCCTCCGCCAGCGCTCTCATGGAAGGGCTGGAAGACGATCATGAAGATGAGCGCGATGGCCACGACGAGGATGAGCGCCACGAGGAACTGGATGCACTGCCGGAAGCCGTCCACGTCGTCCACAGCGGCGGGCCGCACGGCCCTGCGGCCAAACACGCCGATCTCCATATCGCGCTCACTGGCCGCGTCGCCGCTGCTAAAGCACCACCATCCGCGGCTGCTGCCTGTACGGCCGCGACGGCGCTTCTGCTGGTGACCGGAGCCCTTGCGGCCCAGCTGCGGACTCTTGCGCGCCCACTCGGGCGAGCGGAACCACGGCAGCGGGTGCACTTCCTCTGCACTCTGCTGCGTCGCTCGCCGACTCGTGTCGATCTTGAGCACGAGTGGCGTCCGCTCGGTCGTGACGACGATCGCGGGCCGCTGCGGCTTGTTGTGGTTCTTGTGGACGGCGGACGCGTAGAGCGGGACGTCGGCCAGCTGCTCGGCCGGGTTCTTCATGCCGTCACGGTGCGGCTCTGGGTGCGGTGCGTTCTCAGCCGCCATGCTGTCTTGAAGCTATCAGATGGACGGAGGCGGACGTGCGGATGGCGATGTGATGGTGGTGCTGTTCTTCAGACGGTTGTTCTCGTTTGGCTCAGTTTTTCAAAGGGGCCGCCGCGAGCCCCTTCCCACTCGACACACATTAAACGTAGTATAACTGTATGTATTTATTCGACAGTATTGGACATAAAATAGATAGAATTTGGTAGAATTTTCTGTATCGTCTCTTTTTTGCGCAGTTAAAAAAGTTCTCAAGTACTTGATCTCACTATGTCGTGGGTTTCTCGATACATTCCCTATTGTTAGCTGCCGTATGAATTTCATGATAGAATCAGAGATGCCAATGACACTCGCTAAACGATCTATCTCAAAATGCGTTTGTTTCCGTCCATCAATGTGCACATAAATTTGCAATTCTCATACAGGCACTGTGATTATATCAAACCCGCCAAAAGACAAAGAAACGAGAGATGGGCACGGGCAAACTCGCCATCCAATATCCAACAGGCAAAACATATTCCTGTGGCCACAGGAATCTCGTTTGCGTCAGCCAAACACTCTCCTCCATTATTCATGCTATTCTCCATTGTATCCTCCTTGTGATTCACCACCACCTCTGCTAGAAATTCTGCTGTTCACCTTCAGCCAACAAAGTCGTGAAAAAAAAATGATGAAAATGGCTGGCTAACCGAGTTACAGCGTTGATATTTTTTTCACCTGGGTAGCTCATTCACCTGAAAGTGCAGCTCACGAGACGCCAGCAATGAAGCCTACAGCTGCGCCAGGTAGCCGTCGTGGAGCTTCTTCTGCTTTTCCTGGTCCTTCTTAAGCTTCTTGACCTGGTTCTTCGTGAGCGCAGCTCCCGCGGCGTCGTGGGTCGGCAGGCCCTCGGCGTCAAAGGCTGAGTAGAGCTCCGTCTGGCTCTTGAACATGTCCAGTGGCGAGAGCTTCATCTTCTCGAGCTTGAGCGCCAGCTGCGCCTGCTGCGCGTCCTTGCGGCTGGCCGTGGCCGCATTCTCCTTCTTCCCCTCGTCCACAGGCAGGCTCGAGGCCTCGCGCAGCGGGATGATTTGGTTCAGCACCTTGCGCTTGGGCGTCGAGTCCTTGTCGGCCACAAAGTAGCCCAGGCGCTCGAACTGGACGGCCTCGCCGTCCGTGAGGTTCTTGGCGAACGATTCGGGGTCCATGCGCGCCTTGGGGTACACGATCTCCGAGTGGGTTGTGTCCACAAAGGACTCCCAGTCGGCTACTGCGGCCGGGAGCTCGGGAACCTTGAACAGGTGGCTGTACACGCGCACCTCGAGGCTCGGGCTATTGGCTGGGACCCAGGACAAGATGCCCTTGGGCGGCTTCACGTCCGTGTTAAAGTCCACGGCACCGTAGAGCTTTGTGATGCGGCCTGTGGTCTCGTCCACATCCTGCTTCGTGCACGTAAAATTGTACGCGTACTTGAGACGCACGGTCTTGCCGAGCGCCACGCCGTAAAAGTCCTTGGCGTCCTCAGCGCGCACGTCACTACGGTCCAGGAACACGCTCTTGGTCAGCGTGATGTTGTGGAACGCGTTTCCGCCATTCCGGTCCACGTCGTGCGGGAAGTCCGGGACTTTGAAGCTCAGCGGGGCCGCAGCCGCCTTGGCATCTGCAAAGTTTTCGATCACGACCTCGACCGGGTCCAGCACGGCCAGCACGCGCTTAGCCTTGTCGCCCAGGATATTGCGCGCCACGGCGTAGAAACGCTCGATCTGGATCGTCGACTGCACACGCGTCACGCCAATTTCCTTGCAGAACTGCTTGATGATCTCGGGCGTGAAGCCGCGGCGCTTGAGCCCGTTGAGCGTGCCCATGCGCGGGTCATCCCAGCCGCGCACCATCTTGGACGTCACGAGCTTGAGCAGCTTGCGCTTCGAGAGTACCGTGTAGGTCATCGCGAGGCGCGCAAACTCGTACACCTTGGGCTTGTAGAGCTCGAGCTCGTCCAGCAGCCAGTAGTACGACTCGCGTCGGGTCTCAAACTCGAGCGTGCAGATCGAGTAGTCGATGTGCTCAAGCGCGTCCACGATGCAGTGCGTGTAGTCATACGTCGGGTAGATGCACCACTTGTCGCCGATGTGCGGGTGCGGCACGAACTTGATGCGGTACGCCACGTGGTCCCACATGTTGGGGTTTGGGCTCGCCAGGTCCATCTTCATGCGCAGTGACGCCTCGCCTTCGGCGTATAGGCCTACGCGCATCTTCTCGAACTCGCGCAGGTTCTCGTTCACCGAGCGCGCGCGGAAGGGCGACTTGGCGGCGTCCAGCAGATCGCGCTCGCTCTTGGGGCCCGGGGTCGAGTGGAACTGCTGGAGTAGCAGTCGCGAGGCCTCGATCTCGGCCTTGCTCTGGTGGCATACGTACGCCTTGCCCTTCTTGATGAGCTTGAGCGCAAGTGCGTAGAGCTCGGGGAAGTACTCCGAGCTGTACGTGACCTTCGTGGGCGAGTAGCCGAGCCAGTGGATCGTGTCGGCGATCGCCTGGATGTACTCGTCGCTCTCAGCCTCTGGGTTGGTGTCGTCGTAGCGGAAGTACGTCTCGCGCTTCTCGGGTGCGACGCCGAGCTTCTCGAATGCCTCGAAGAAGTTCATGTGCATGGACTTGGCGTGGCCCACGTGCAGGTAGCCGTTGGGCTCGGGCGGGAAGCGCGTGCGCACCTTGCCCTGCGTCACGCGCGCGTGCTCCGCGAGCATCGCGGGCGTGTTCTCCGCCAGCGTCAGCGCGCGCGCCTCGAGCGCGTCGCTTGCGGGCGCCGTCATGTCTTGCTGCTGCTGTTGATGGAGCTGCTCGTGTTTGGTGGAATTGAGTTGTGGTGGCTTTTGTTTTGGAGCCACAGAAAATGGGGAGAGATACGGTGTTCCCTCCTCGACCTGAACAGGGCTGTCGCTCAAAAAACAATATTCAAAAATAAAGGTAATGTAAAGATACAGTTAGTCATGCATAATGAGTTTAAAGTATAAGTATACCATATTGAAGGTTATAGTGTTTTGGAGGGTGATCAGTTCGTGTTTGGGTCTGTGAGGGAATATTGGACAGGAGTGGGAAATTGTCCGGATTTGAATGGGTTGGACACCTGTATACATTTATCAAGATAAAAAGGTGACAAGATGGGGTGACAGCTGATTGGCACTTGCGCGCGTGATGCAACTGGCGTGGCCATGATGGAACACTCTTGTGGCCTCTCTTGTGGCTATGAGCGTATCAATACCATCACAGGAACGCGGGTGTGGCAATCTCATGAAGCTCCTGTCGTTACTGCAGCAGAGCCACAAGTTCTCTTCTCTGGTGAGCGCAAGTGGGTTGAACCAATCTCGGACATGGCTTCATTCTCCCCATTCGCTTGTATCAAAGAGCTCACAGTTATACATGAATAGAGGCACATACCAACACGCGCAAGAAGAAGAATAACATACGTGCCATCACCATGACCAATCGATTTGCCGCTGCGCCTGTACGTCTGTTGCTGCGTCTGTTGGAATCTGCTGACAATCTGCGGTGTAATGTTTCTATTTCTTTGCGAACGAGACCTTGAGCGCGTCAGTGGGCGTGAGCTTGAAGCCCAGGAGCCCCTGCAGCGCGATCGCCGCCTGCGCCTCGTCGCCAAACTCCACGAACGCCAGGCCCTTCTTGCCCGGCACCATGCGCACTTCCTACCATTTTTTTTATCCATACCAGTTAGATCAACAGCCATACATACACCTCCATACAATACACAGCAACATACGCACCTTGAATCCGTGATACTGCTTGAAGAGTACGCTCAGCATCTCCTTGTTGCACGACTCGGGCAGGTCCTGCAGGAACAGGATCTTGTTGGGCAGGTTCTGCACTGGCGGCGGCGGCGGCGGCACATACGCGGGTGCGCCGTGGCCGTTCGCTGCGCTCTTCTTGGCAGCGGCAGGCTTGTCGCTGGGCGCCACGTCGCGCTTGCGCTTCTCGCGCGGCTGGAACGTGCCCTCCCGCCGCGCGATCACGTCGGCCTTGTCTTTGCCAAAGTGGACCACGAGCGGCTTGTCGAAGAGCACGAAGCCGTTCATGGCGCGCAGCGCGTTCGAAGCGCTCGCCACGTCGTCGAATGTCACCCACGCCTGGCCGCGCAGCCGGCGGCCCTTGCCCATGAGCACCTCGAGGATCTTGCCGTGCTGCGAGAAGCTCGCGTAGAGCGCCGCGGTCATGCGCTCCTGCTTGATCTTGTCGTTCAGGTTCTTGAGGTAGAGCGTCTGGTTGGGCGGCACGTCCTCCGTCTCGGTCTTGACCATGGCCACGTCCTCCATCGTCATCTACTGTGTGTCTCTGTAGCTCTTCGTCTGTGTAGCTCTTGGTGGCGAGCCTTGTTGGTGTTGCGGGACTGGTAAATGAAGGAGGATTGTAAATTGTTTTGTCGTATACGGTAGGTTATAATAATGTGGCGTACAGTACTTACTTCTATTGCAAAAGCGCATGTTTATCAGCGGCACATTAGATGGAAAGAGCTATACTTTATTCAAGATAAAAATGTAGGCCAAGGACCTCCACCAAGCGGACTCTCAAAGGCAACAGAGCACTCTCATTAGCAAACGGCACACGGAGTCCATCTCATGCAGTCGCATGTATTGAAAGCTTAGTGACCACTCAAATTGTAGACTTGGACGTCTCAGAACACTCGCCTTGCAGTGCTCCAACAGATCAAACCCAGGTACTCTACCTAGCCTCACACCAACAGGTCCTCACTCTCGATCAAAGTCACCATCACGCGCGGGCAGTCTAGCCAGGCCGACTTCGTTCGCAGCCTGAGCTAAAACGCTTGGGTGGGGCATCGAGTCGTCAGGCTTGACCCGAGTTACTGGCTTAGCCACCTTGCCGCCCTCCAGCACCATGTTGATCGTCGCGCCGTGGTCTAAGTGCATGACGATCCGCTCGTCCGAGCTCAGCTTGCAGTCTTCATCGATGAGCTTCGCGCGGGTGATCGCGTTAATATGATCTTGCATGAGCGCTGCAATCTGAGCAAGCCGTCCACCCCGTACAAGTGGATAGCCGTCCGTTCTCGATAGCCTCGAAGCTGTTGGATCTTCTTCTGGATGTCCTGGACGCGGCCAGTCCAGCGCACATCGTGAACCGCGAACACCTCGCCACTGATAGGATCCAGTTCGCCCAGTGACAGCTTCTTCACGTTCATGACGAGGTAGATGTTCCATTTTCAGTCGTTGATGCAGAACGACGCGGCATCCTTGAGCGCCACGAGGCGGTTGGCCTCGTTCATCAGGATCCGCTGGTGGGTCACCTCGTTCACATCGGAAGACTGGAGCTTTTCACGATCGCCTTCGTCGATCCATCGGTTGGTGTAGAGCTTAATGAGACTTGCGGGGAAGGGGAGTGCGAGTTTGGCTCGAGCCTTCTCGCGCGTCGCGGCAAGCGAGGCGTCGACCAACATCTTGAAGTACAACATCTCCTTTTGGCCCACGACCAGCGCTTGGACAATGAGGACGCGCTCTGCCATTTCTTGCACTTGGAGTGGAAATGACGCGGCGCCAGTGCCGATTGGGGGGACGAGCTGGCTCATCGGTGGCGAATTGGGGAATGAAGGAGTGTTGCTCGGTAGAGCTACGAGAGAATAATGTTGCACTGGGTATAGTGAAAGCAAGCGTCGTGGTTGCGAACGATGCGGATTATTGAACGAAGTATCGGATTTTACGGATCTTTCATCAACCCCACTATGGCGCCAGTAGACCTAGCAGTCCACCACCAAGCCCCTGTCATTGGTGGGCTTGAAGCCGTGAGCCTGAACTGCAGCACACGCTCGTCAGAAGGTCGCAGTGAGTCCTTTTCTCTTGGGCCGGGCCAGAGGTTCTCCGTTGACTGATGCTGTGGGGGCCTCTGGGTCGATCCCGATCTTTTGACCGGGAGAGCGCGACACTTGCGCGAGTTGCACGTGAGGTAGACTGCGGACGCGAAGAAGCAGCCGACGAGGGCCAGGACAGCGATCACTGAGTCTAGCATTATACACCTCTGTTAAGAATTCGGTATTTGGCTTGGGCTGGTGGCGGCAGATTACGTTATGAGAGCATTGGAGGAGGCCAAAGTTGATATATGACATGGGCCCATTGATTCTTGAGAAACTATAATGTATGCAACTGATATATGATTCCTTCTTCGCCGAATATGAGCTGTTCTATCACATGAGCAGTGCGCAGGGCTTGTCCACAACGCGATGTAGCTGACCGTGGCGCATGCCAGCTTCGTGCAGCGTCAGCACGAACATATCGTCACCTCCCTCCGTTCTGTCACCTCCACCACTCTCCGCAGCACTCAGCCACAGCGAGGAATTCGTCACGACGACCGCAACGTCTTCCAGTGCGATTGTATCCACTTTAACGACGAGTTTCCTATCGCCAACGAGAGAACTGGGAATGACAGTCAGCGCTGTGGCATAGCTGATCTTGATACAAACGCACTTAGAGCCGCGCGAGAGTACGGCATCAAACAGGGTCTGTGTGTTCACCAGGATCTCAAAGCGCCTCTGGTTGAACGCGACGAGCATGTCCGATAGATAACCCACCAACACCGCTAAGATTGGGATCGTGAGACTCGCCAACGCCTCTCAGGTTCCAAGCTCGTAAATGTTCCAGCCACATAAGCGCAGCTACCAATGGTTCGATCTGGATAACATGCACATGTCCACATCCTGGCATAGGACGCCGACTGGTCGGCCAAGGCCAGTTGTTGCGGAGCTGGGCAACCCTAGGTCAGCAGACTCAGGGAGCTCGACGAGAGCGAGGATCGAGCACGAGGGATCTGGAATCATACCAAAGTACGTGCTGAGCTAGACTGATGGAGTCGTTTCGACCATGTGCTCGAGGAAAACGCGCGAGTCTACTCATCGTGGTTGATTCGGCGAAGAGCTGTCCAGTCAGCGAGCTTCGAGCTGTCATAGATCCGAAATTGGTTGGCTGGGAGCTCGTTGAAGCCGAGCTTGAGCTGAATGCTCTTGAGGAGGTCGACCACGAGGTCGCTTGGCGAGGTCTCGATCGAGAGGATTTTGTCGGCTCCAATGATCAGCACTTTGAATGGGGATGGCATATTCGTGGTGAAAGATCTCTTTCTCGGTGTGCTTGATCAGCTCTTAGTTCGACGGGAACTTTCACAGTGAGGTTTGAAAAATTGGTTCTTCAGGACTCCGTAATTGGATTCGTAGGGTGCAGGCTGGTGGAGGACTGAGAAACCTCGGACTCGAAATCCTTTTGCAAATTCCAAGAAAAGCTGAAGAGATATGTCAGGAGTGAAGTCTATGAATTGATGGAGAGAAGGTCATTTATCTCCATGGGTAGTCAGAGACAGCCGAGAAGACTTCTGAGTTGACCACCTCTCGACAATTTGACAAATCAAAGACTGCGAAGAACATTTACTTGTGATTGAATGCTGAAGCGACCATCGAAAGCTAAGAAAGTAGTCAGATGTAGAAATTCTGACGTATCCCAACTGAAATATGTATCCTTTTCGCATCTAGAGCGAATAAAGATTCTCCCCAATCAAGCGTAGCTGGGTCTCGCACACGCCATGCTCGTCCAGCGATAGAATCACACGCTCGGGAGCTTTTTCGTCCCCAATTGAATCTTGAGCGTCGTTGAAGAACGACCACTTGGTGAAATTCGTCACGACC
>JAASFV010000233.1:0-30527 GCA_023334015.1 Globisporangium paddicum
GCTCAACACCTTCCCTGGGGGCTTCGAGTTCTGCGTCGCGCCCAACTGCAACATCTTTGACGGCTCGTTCAGCGTCACACTCGACCGATTCGGAACCGACGCAACAGTCAACAGCAGCACCAATGAGCTCGAGTTTGGCTTCGTGACGACGAGCTTCAGTGCATCGGACAAGCAGCTCGTGTTCGAGACGCCGGCTTTGAGCTTCGGCAAGAGCGTCATCAGTAGCACAAGTACCAGCGACTTCCAGACACTCTACCTCTCCGTCCCATTGAGCGGCGGTCCCGTGAATCAGTTAACTGAGGTGGATTTCGTCACCAAGAACGACACTGACACGATCTTCGTGGTTCTTTCGCTGGAGCACTTGGCCGTGCCGAACACGTTGCAGAACCGCCTCACCATGGCCAAAGGCGCCTTGAAAATGTCGCTTTCCGTCTCTCTGCTTGGGTCCACAGGCTCAGCCAGTAGCATCAACAACTTGACCAGTCCTGCGATCTCGTTCTTCATCTCGGCGTTCCAGCACGGCAAGATGGTCACGGACGTCACAGTTAGCCGCCTAATGACCACCACGCAAGTAATCTTCGGTGACGACATGTACCTCGAGTTTCCGCTATCTGCCAGCATCAACGGCAGCTCGTATCCGCTGCAGGTCGTCGCCAAGCTGCACATGTCGGGTGAGTTCCAGGGCCTCATCCAGCTCTCACTGCTCGTCAGTCACATCTCCAACACATTCATCTGCGAGGCCGCAATTTCATCCGCCGCGGTGGACAAGGGCATGTCGAGAACCAACGAGTGGACTCCTGCGCTGGCGCCCACCAAGGTGCAAAGCTACGACATCATGACGCGAATCCTCACGCTTGCGAAGGGCGAGTTCGGGCTTTGTTTCAGGCCAACGGACTGCGGCTCCTCGTCGGTCAAGCTAATGTTCTCGGGAATCGGGACCACCAGCTCTAGTAACAACGTGACGACGCAGCTTGGCAAGTTCCGGAACGCCGCAGCCTTCCAGTTCCGTGAGCCGCAGCTCGTGACAGACGCCAACAACGTATCCAAGTGGAACACGGGCTTCCACGCCTTCGTGCCTCAGAGCCAGACACTCCCACCGATCCCGTACGACGCCAGCCTAGTGAGCACGCTCTCATACCCCGACATATCGGTCGATGTGGACCAGTTCCTCGCCCACGGGAGTGCCATGAACGGCGACCAGGAGATCTACGTCTCCCGTGGAGCACTCAAGTTCGCCATCAACATCACCAACTGGGTCTTCGCGAACACGACCGACACGCTCGTGCTTAACGTCACGTTCAGCGACGTGACAAGTGGCAGTAGAGCACATGTCCCTGGTGCCCTGGGCTTCAAAATGTCCGTGTACAAGAACAAGACGAGCACGAAGGCGGACGTGGTGACATTGCCCGACGATCCGGTGCTCACAATGGCGACTCTGGTCGACTTCCCGCTGCTTGCAGTGGTGGACAGCCAGATGCAGGCCGTGGGCGTGGCGCTGAGCTTCGACGCAACTGTCGGTCTGACGTTCACGCTCACGTTCCCGTACTTTGCGCACTCGCTGTACTATGACCCCGTGCTGTCGTCCTCAGCTTTAGAAATTATGGACCAATTCAGCGACACATACGAGGACGACGCCTCCACATACACGTCGACCAATAACCGCGCCATCGTGATCGTGCTGGTCGTGTTCTTGGCGTTCGTGGTCATCGTGAGCGTCGTGGGCTGCAGGAAGCGGATCAAGCCCCAGTGCTGCAAGCGAGCTACCTAGAGTCTAGCTGCAGAGATAGAGCAAGGTTAGCAGCAGTCGTTTTCATTTATTTATCACAGTACATTCATTACCTCTTTCATCTTGTTGTCGAGCACAAGCTGCTGCTTAATGACTCGGCTTTGGTGTCCTTCATCTTCAAAAATTGGCCTTGAGCTGTCCACTACCCCTTCGATCAGGGCGCGCTCGCCTCGTGCATTAATCACTCGCTCACTCTGTAGCATATTTTGCCGCTGGCTGCTTTTACTAGTGGCTGTGGCCATGGCCATGCGAGTGTCCATGGCCAATCCCTTCTTCATTTTGACTGTGGCTGTGTCCTTCTTCGCGGATCTGTTCCTCGAACACGGTCGACGGACTCTGCTGCGACGTCGACAGCTCGACGATAATGTCTTTCACGCGCGGTACTTCGCGTCGGATCGCAGTCTTCACCCGCTCTTTCCACACACACGCGTGCTCAAAGCTCAGCGTGTTGTTCATGACCAGTGTCAGATCCACGTGCACATTGCGCCCTATTCGTCGGCTGCGCAGCTGTTGTACAGCGAGGATCTCGCCATCGCTCTGCGTCAGAACATCCTGCACCGCGTCGTCGAGGCTCTGGACGATCTTCTCTGGCAGTTGCGCATCGCAGAGCTCCTTCATGGCGCTAAAGCCGATCTCGCCACCCATTTTCAAAATGATGCCTCCGACCAGCATCCCAGCAAGCGGGTCAAACATGGGCAGGCCCGCGAGACTGAGCCCAATGCCCGCCATCGCCACAACGCTCGTGACAGCATCGCTGCGGTGGTGCCATGCGTTCGCGATCAGCACGCTCGAGTTGATCTTCTTGCCGATCTTGATCGTCGCACGATACAGGCCTTCCTTTGCGGCGACCGAGACTGCTGCGATGCCGAGCGCGCCCGGGTGAATCATAAACTTGTCGCTGATCTCATGCGAATGATGAAAGAAGCCCTCGTGCTCGGGTGATGTGATGGCTTTGATCGACTCGATGACCTCAGGCTCGAGTGAAAAAGCAGCAAGCTGGTTTTCGATCGACACGGCCGGCTCCACGAGCACCATGAGCGTGTCGAACGAGTGACTGATGATGCCCAGCGAACCTCCAATCAGCAACAGCGACACGGACAGCGCGCCGACGGTCTCGTATTTCCCGTACCCGTACGGCTGGAACTGATCTGGGGGCCGCGAGCAGTACTTTAACGCGACGAGTGTGATGCCGTCGCTCACCAGGTCGCTCATGGAGTGCACTGCGTCCGCGAGCAGCCCCGCCGAGTTGAACGCAACGCCCGCGATGCCCTTGACACCGCTGAGCACGACGTTGATGTAGATCCCGGCCCACGTGATCTTGTCCGCAGCCTTGACGTCCGCGTCGTTGAGCTTCTTGCGCATCGCCTCGGTCTCTTCGTCGTCGTCGTTGTGGTCGCCAAAACCGAGGATACCGTGGCTGTGGCCGTGACCCTCGGCGCAGTGCGAGTGACCCACGTGGGTGCGCGTCTGCTGCGTGTTCCAGGCGGTCGGTATTGTCGGAGACGGCGTCCATGGGGACACGCTCAGCCCCCTCAAGCCACTCAGGGGCTTCTGCTGTTGAGAGAAAATCCCAAGCACAAGCGAGCGCGGGTAGTGGTGGTACGTACGAGTGAAGAGCGTAGCGGTGCCACCGCTCGGCAGCCGTGAACGCGCGCTCTGCGACAGAAGCGCCCGGCGATACAGCGGCGTTCTGCACCTTCCCATGGATCGCAGGAGAAGAAGAAGCGAGTCAACCGGCGGGATCACAGACACAGTCATATACAAGAAGAGAAGGAGAGACGACGTACGCAGCGACGCCCATTGTGTGTGTTGCGCGTGTGGACGTGGACGGAGGGCTCTAGAGTGACGTAATGGAGCGGCACTTGAGCTTTGGCTTTCTCTTGCTTGACCGACTGTGCAGTTGCGCTGGACTTCAATTTGTGCCTTCTTTTCTCTTGCGTACAAAATTAGAGAGATAATTCTTGCATCTGTGTATTTTTGCTGATAGTATGCAAATACATCTTATGAAGTGTAGCATTTCAAAAATATACTCCCCTGACCCACGAAATGGTACCGATATACTGGACCCAGAACCGGTACCAGCATTTATACTGATTTCACAGTACCGGTATTTACCGAATGCATTTTCAAATGCGGCCAAATTATTCGTGTGGCGTTGCCAAGAGCTGTAATATTACCCGTTATATAACTGATACGGCGTACGCTCGCACAAACTGTTTGCCACTCCAACCGTATTTTATTTGTAGTACGCAAATCGTTTATAATACGCGCATCTATTTGTAAAATATATGTACATGCTGTATTTTACGCTCCTGTGCTTATTTTTGAACCCTTTTAGCCAATCTTTTTTTTTCAGCACCACACAATCGGAATCGCATCACAAGCCACAAGAAGAGAGATGGCGACGACGGAGCAGGAGCTGACGACGCGCATCGCCGCCAAGGGCAAGCAGATCCGCGTGCTCAAGGCCGCCAAGGACGAGGCCAAGAAGGACGAAGTCACGGCCGCCATCGCGGACCTGCTGGCGCTCAAGACCGAGTTCAAGAGCGTCACGGGCAAGGACTTTGACCCGCCGGCCAAGCCCAAGAAGGACAAAAAGGACGTCGCCGCCGCTGCTGCGTCTGTGGAGGAGCCAAAAGACCCGAGCAAGAGCTCCAAGAAGGAGCTCAACAAGGAGCGCAAGAAGGCGCAGAAGTCGGCGGTCAAGAGCGGCGACGCGCCAGCCCCCGCCGCCGCTGCTGCTGTCGTTGCGCCACCTGCCACGCCAGTGTCGCCAAAGGCGCGCGCTGGCAAGAAGCCATCGAACGGCACACGCTCGCGCAGCGCGTCGCCAAAGAAGAAGAAGCCGAACGCGGAAGCGGCGGTACCAACGGGACCCGTGGGCCGCGTGCTGCCGGTGCCATCGGCTGACGAGGACGGCCAGATCGTGTTTTCCGCGGCGTCTGTGCTCCCACTCGCATCGTTCGTGGTGGCGCAGTTCGTGCTCGCGAAGGGGGCGTTCGTGAACCACGTGAAAGAGACCAACATCGTACCGACGCTGACGCTCGCGGACGGCAACGTCGTCTCGGGCGACTTTGCGATCGCGCGCTACCTGGCGCGCTCAAAGCTCTCGCTCGGCCTCTACGGACTCGAGAACGACGCACTCGTTTCGTCGCAGATCGACTCGTGGCTCGACTTTGCGCTTACGCGCTTCCAGGCGGACAACGCTGCGAGCGCGACCCGTGGCTTGGAGCTGCTCAACGTCGTGCTCAAGGACCGCACGTTCCTGGTTGGGTATGCGCTCTCGCTCGCTGACATTGGCGTGTGGGCCCGTCTCTCTGCGTCGAAGGTCGATGTGTCCAAGTACGCGAACATTGCGCGCTGGCTGGGTCTCTTG
Organism: Globisporangium paddicum; assembly: GCA_023334015.1. Classification (NCBI taxonomy): domain Eukaryota; phylum Oomycota; class Peronosporomycetes; order Pythiales; family Pythiaceae; genus Globisporangium; species Globisporangium paddicum. The sequence continues at coordinate 5,163 of JAASFV010000233.1, forward strand.
AGCTCGCAGACCATGTTTGCGACCGCGGAGGAGTCGCTGAAGGCGCTCAAGCCAATCGTGACGGCTGTCCCGTCGAGCGGCAACAAGGCGAAGGGTGGTGACCGCAGGCCAGCCCCTGGCGCGAACACTTCGTCGCAGAAAGGCAAGAACACGGGCTCTTGCCCACCGCTGAAAGACGCGGTGGAGGGCCAAGTCGTGACGCGCTTCCCGCCCGAGCCGAGTGGTTACCTGCACATTGGCCACGTCAAGGCGTGTATGCTGAACCACTACTACGCCAAGCACTACAACGGCAAGCTCATCGTGCGCTTCGACGACACGAACCCGTCCAAGGAGAAGGAGGAGTTCGAGCAGAGCATCCTGGGCGACCTCAAGCGTCTCGATATTGTCGCCGATGTGGTGACGTACACGTCGGACCACTTTCCAAAGATCATCGATTTTGCGCGCCAGCTCATCCGCGAAGGCAACGGCTACATGGACAACACACCCCAGGAGCAGATGCGCGAGGAGCGCATGAATGGCATTAACTCGAAGCTGCGCGACCAGAGCCCGGCGGACGCGCTCGCCCTTTTCGAGAAGATGCTCAAGAACGATCCGGAGGCTGCTGGCTACTGTCTGCGTGGCAAGATTGACATGCAAGCGAAGAACAAGACGCTCCGCGACCCAGTGTTCTTTCGCACGAACGCTACGCCACACCATCGCACGGGCTCCAAGTACTGTGCGTACCCGACGTACGACTTTGCGTGTCCAATCGTGGACTCGGTGGAGGGCGTGACCCACGCGCTGCGCACGACCGAGTACAACGACCGCGACTTCCAGTACCAGTGGGTACTTGAAGCGCTCAAGCTGCGCAAGGTGCACATCCACGGCTTTGCGCGCATGAACTTCGTCTACTCGGTGCTTTCGAAGCGCAAGCTGCAGTGGTTCGTGGACAATGGCCACGTCGAAGGCTGGAATGACCCGCGCTTCCCGACCGTGCAGGGCGTGCTCCGCCGTGGTGTGCAGGTCGAAGCGCTGCGCGAGTTCATCCTGAGCCAAGGCGCGTCGCGCCGGATCACAGACATGGAGTGGGACAAGTTCTGGACGCTCAACAAGCGCGTGATCGACCCGGCGTCGTCGCGCTACTACGCGCTGGACAAAAACAACTCGGTGCCGCTCACGCTCACGAACGTCGCGGCTGAGGTGGTTGGTCTGCCCGTGCCGCGCCACCCGAAGGACGCAAGCAAGGGCAACAAGATCATGCGCTTCTCCAACAAGCTCATCCTCGAGCGTGACGACGCGAACGCCTTCGTGGTGGACGAGGAGGTGACGCTCATGCGCCACGGCAATATCATCGTTAAGAAGGTGGTCAAGGACGCCGAGGGCAAGATCATCAGCATCGAGGCTCTTGACAACCCGACGGGTGACTTCAAGAAGACCAAGCTCAAGGTGACATGGCTCGCGGACGTGGCGGACCTCGTGCCCATCACGCTCGTGGAGTTTGACCACTTGATGAACAAGCCGAAGCTCGAGGAGGGCGACAACTTCCAGGACCACCTGACGCCCGTGACCCGCGCCGAGATGGTGGCGGTGGGAGACCACGAGCTCCGCAACGCCAAGCGCGGCGAGATCGTGCAGCTTGAGCGCCGCGGCTACTTCCGCGTGGATCAGCCGTATCTGTCAGCAGACAAGCCGCTGGTGCTCTTCATGGTGCCAGACGGCAAGGCCAAGGCCATGTCGACGCTGTCCACCAACCTGGCCCACCGTTAGTTGGGCTTGCACATGACAAGGTTAGCTAGCCATACAGACAGACAGAGGATAACATCAAGCAGTAGTTGAACCAACAGGGAGCATATACATTCATTTGGTTGGTCTCGCGTTGGCGCCCACACTGACTGAAGCGAGGCTGTCTACAGTCGCTCAAGCGGACTTGTCGCGTGTGTGCTTCACTTAGGACATTCGCAGCTGATAGTCGCCGTTCTGTGTGATGTAGCGCACCCACGGGAGCGCCTGGTAGCCGCTCTTCTCGATGATTTTAAGGTAGCGCACCTGGATGCCCGAGACCGTGAAGTACGGGATCTCGAACTTGACCTGGATGGGCGCCTTCCAGTCCTCGACATCGTCATTGTGCACGGACGGGAGCCCGAAGTGCGCGCGCATGAGGTACTCACGCGAGCCGTTGAACTGCTTGATGGTCCACACGATGGCGTCGCGGTCCGGCACGTACGTGACCGTGCCAACGCTGGCCTTGAAGCTCGGCGAGTCCACGTCGGGCGGCACGGGGATCACGATCTCCACGTTGTTGGCCGTCGACCGCGGCTTAAACTGGCTCTTGGCCTTGACCATGTACTCGATGCGGCTGCGCGAGTGCGGCTCCACGACGGCCTCGACCCAGATGAGCGGCTTGACGTGCGTCGCCAGGCGGTACGTCATGAGGTCGAACTCGCCGTCGGGCGGGATGAACGAGATCGTGCGGTCCGTCTCGAAGCGCGCGAGCCGCACGCACTGGTGGAACTTGATGTCCTCCATCTCCACGGCCTTGCCCTTGGATTGCGCGCGGCCCGTGGCCTCGAACAGCGCCTTGTCGTTCAGCCCGAGCTTGAGCTCCGGCATGCCCGACAGGTTGGAGCGCATCTTGACCGCGCCAATGATCTCCGAGTGCAGCACCGTGCCGTTGCTTGACACGAGCAGGTTGAGCTTCTCGACTACGTCCAGGAAGATCTCGTTCTTCTTGTGCTTGATGCCCTCGCTGCGCCACGAGACCGCGTTCGTGAGCGCCGTGGGCGGCCGCGGCGCCGCCTCCATGCGGTGTCCCGTCTGCGTGATGTACTCGCGCAGAATGCGCGCCTCCGTCGTCTGCGGGTACCCATGGTCGATCGTCTCGTCCAGCAGCTCAAAGATGATCACAAAGTTGTCGCGGATGCTCTCCTCCTCCAGCTCGCCAAAGTAGTCCTGGAAGACCTGTCAAAAGCGTCAAGTAGACGTACGTGAGCGTCATACTACTCCCTTCAAATGATGGCAATGCATGCACACAATACCTGGCAGATGCGCGTCAGGTACATGAGCATGAGCGCCACATTCGAGTTCACTTTCGTCACCGTCATCAGGTAGAGGTTATTATGCTGCTCACAGGATACAGCCGCACAATAAACAATGAGTATTAGCATGGATACACAGACATGTTACACAGACACACACAGCGAGCGATCCGCACCTTGAGGTACACGAACGTGTAGCCGTCCTCGGTGAACACGGGGCGCTGCTCCGAGTCGTCCCGCTCCTGCACGTAGTGCGTGAATTTGGCGGACGCCGACATGGGGATGTCGCCGCGGTAGTTGCGCGAGATGATGACCTTGCCCTTGAGGTCCGTGATGAACACCGCTGAGAGCACCATGGCGGAGCAAGAGAGCGCACACACAGAGAAGCAGCGAGCGCTTGATCGATCCACACGTGGAAATGAGCTCTTCGTCTTGCTTGTAATTTCCCAATCTCCCCCTTCATGTCCCTCGTTTGAGGGTCGAAAATCCCGCGCATGTCAGATACCGGTATTAAAATATAAACCGGTATTTGAAAGTCCTTGGTTTGGACAGGCAATCTGAACGTCAAGGTAGATTCTAACCTTGAAAAGGTCGGCAAAAATCCAAGCTGCCGTCTAGCATTTGTGGCGGATGAAAGCTCGCTAAAAGACCGATATTTCCGGCATTTCTACCGCTGCACACCGGTATATACCGATAAAAGAAACTATACAACGAGAATGACATGGATACACAGCAGCACCGCAGTCTGCGGCCCGCAGATGACTAGCTGCGCGAGGCGCTGTGTACTGGTTGTCTGCCTGGCTAATAGCACGAGAGCGTCGCGCGGTCGAGTGCGATAATGTGCAGTCGACGTTAGTGAACGCAAGACGCTAGTGGAGATGAAAGTACGCGTACACTGCCAACACGAGGCTGTGCATTGTGTCATGTCCAAACGAATGTACCAGTCGCTACTAGCGCTATGCAACCTTTTTACGCATGAACACTCCATACTTTAGGTCCTTCGAGAGTGGTGACGACGGGGCTTCGTGTCGTGATGGGGCTTGCAATTGTGGCGCTTGGAGTTGATTGCTCGTGCACACTGCGCCACTCGCGTGCTCATTTTCAAAAGCCGACATCACGATGGCCTCCTGCAGCGTCTCCCCCAAAATACGGGGTGTGAGAGAGGACGTGATATCAGCGCTCGCACCGAAGCTCGAGGCACCACTACTGGCCGCTATGACCGTCCGCAAGCGCACTAGCGTGGATGCATTGGCCAGCGTGCCCATGATCTTCTCGTGGCGCTTTGTGTATCCGTGTCATCGATTACGTCGCTGCGTGCACAGTTGAACACAAGAGCGAAAGTGGTGAACGCGAAGACCCAATTGATGATGTCGACTGCGAACGCGAGTGCTCATCGCGCTACGTCGATCTCTGGATCGCTGCTCGTCGCGGTCGCGTGAGCGAGGAACTGGTTGAGATCTCAGGGAACGAGAGAGTGGTCTTCAGCAAGAACGCGCGTTCTGCCATCGCTGACGCTGTCTTGGCTATAGCCTCAAATCGGCCCCTTTTCAACCGCATGGTGACGACCCATGTAGCAAGTCGGCGACCGACACAACTTGACGGCGCCTTTGCTGATAAACGAACTCAGTGTTCAGCAGTCCTGTTTCACCGAAGTGCCCCAGGGTCAGTGCTACGTAGATGGCGTCGGTGGTGCTCTTATTGTTGATGTGGCTGTACTCAAGTGCGTCTCACGTTACCGCTACAACGACAGAGATAGGAGGTTGCTGTTGATTAGGGTGGGGATAGGAGGGACGCTCGAGCATGAGGTGCTGTGCGGAAGAGCTGGTTTCCATCACCATGGTGCCAAGCACACTCTTGAGTCGGTCCAGCGTGCCTATGTGACGCCGAAGGAGCCCTAGTGGAGGCTGCAGTTGGTCGCAACGCACAACTTGAAGTCTCCTAAGAAAACGTTGAGTGCAGACAGGAGCTCTATAGCTGAGGTCGTCTGTAGTTGTCGGAACCAACGCTGGCGCTGATGTGCCCTCCGTTAGTTCGCCCATCGATCAACTTGAGCAAGAAGCCAACGTACACTGTCTTTGACGCATGATCGACTCCGCGCCCAGTTCTGATCCGACCTCCTGTCCAACGTATTGCTTCGTCTCGACCGGATCGTTCTCGCTACGCTGCGTCGCCTGTGTGACAGGTGCAGCGAGCGACTGTATTCGAATAATCCGAGCTCTCCATTCACCAGCGGTGTGCTGTTGCACGTAAGCGCCGGGTCACCTAGCGAGAGCAGGTGCTCCGTTGTACGATCTTTGAAGTCGAGGGTCTCTGGCTGGCGACGATTGCGTCGATCCCCCGTCGGGGATCTCCAAAGACTAGTATTTGCGAAATGCTGATGCCCGTGATCCAGTGAGCCGCGCCGACCGTCTCAGGAATGCTTGGCAAGAGAGTTATGGAGAGCTCCATGGTGTATACCAACGACCTACCAGAAGCTATGCGCCAAAGCCGTGGTCAACACGGAAACACTGTAATGAATTGAGCCTTGCGTTGTCTTCCTAGTTGAGATTGCCCGACAATCTTGCGTCATCGTCGCCGCGCAGGGCCCTGACCGATTCTCATGCAGAACAAACTGAGTGGAAACAACTGAAGTACCGGAAACGGAGGGAGAGTCGGAATACAGTCGAAGGCGATTCCAGAACTGTAGGAGCTCACTTGAGGTCTTTGTTAAGAACAGTTATAGCTAGCTGTGCTGCTTGACACCATCTTGTGGGGCGCAGTGTGGCAGTGATTGGTCTTCTCGTTGAACAGATCATCTCACACAAACACAATTAATCGATCAGCAGTGGAGCCATGTCGCGCGCGTCACATTTTTATTTTTTATTTTGGGTACCTAATGCTGCCTGTTCTGGGTATACTCGTCAGTTAAGTACGATGCGACACTCCGCTGCACACATTGTAATGTGGAGTAATCAATTGGCATCCTCGAAAGTGACCATCATCAATCATGTTAAACTAAAAACCACGAAGGTTTGAGATAGTGGTTTAGCGCTCGACTTGGTTTCACTATGAATCTGTCATGTGATTATCGTGGTTTTCAAATATCGGTGGGTTTTGAATTGCTGTGACTTTTGCTAGCGCTAAATCTTTGGCGAAAGGAGAACGACTGCTTCGTGGCCCCAGTGAGAGTGTGTTCAACGCAGTGTACAGCAGCGAAAACCCTTTCTCTTTCGTCAGACTTACAGAATGGATCGCTTCTGCATCGACGCTCTTTTCGAGCGTTGCTCCCGCCACATTCCACCCAAGGTCACACACAAGCTCGAAGTGATTGTTCTGGCCATCGGTTGGATTGCCCATGGGATGTCGCGCAGAGAATGTAACCAGGCGATCTCGAATTACTCAGCACGATACACAGAATGAGGAAGCGTGTGTTGCACAACTTCCACAAGGACTCGTGATAAAGCGGATCAGCAGTTCCTGCGATCCAATTGCCTGTTTACAACAGATCAATATGGGCGAAAGGGGGAAGGTTTGCTTGCTTGCTAACAAGACAAAAGGGAGACTGTTTATTTAGGCCCCGAGGGCGGGCGCAAATTACTAGAGCTTTGTATACTATAGCTAGGCCTAAATAAATGTAGTTTCACTGGCTATCTGTGATGCTGGAGGTAAAATTGAAAGTGATTGCATTGAGCACGCGAGCGCTTATCGTTTGTGTCTGTCTGTGTAGTAGCTAATATGAACGTATACAATTTCCCATATAAATCTGTATGTGCAACCTAGTGTCCTACGTGATGATCTATTGTGAGCTTCCTGCAGTGCATGATGTCCAGAGTTCAGAGCTCGGAGTCCAACGCGGTGATCTATTGTGCACGTGCACAGCAGATCATGGCAAGAGAAGAGAGATTGGATCTGCAGTGCGCGTGCACAGCGAGCCCAGTCGGTGACGCCGTCGGCATCACACTATCCGAGCTCAGTGTTTCTGATTGGCTATTTACTTATCTGTAATAATAGTCCGTGACAAGGCCGTGTCAACGCTGGCCATAACTGTTTGTAAAGTACGCAGCTGGTCCCTGATAAGGTAGCCAGTGCGAACCTGTACTAAGTTCGGTCAAAGATATTGCACAAACAGAGTGGTTACTGCGGTGTAACTCACTCGTGTACCCTGTTACATAATCACTTGAAAACCTATAAATGGAACCTTAAATGGGCGAGTCGCCCACACGCAATTTGAAGTACGAATTTCAGCTGAAATGAGGCTGTAATATATTTATCTTTGCTATTGCACCACCCATACCATAGATGGCTGTGCTATAGGTCGTACCTATGAGTTTTCCAAGGTTGGTACAACAGCTGTAATATTTCAATTTTGACAACCAGCTTGGTGTAATTGCTTCACCTTTTATATGAGTCCACGGAAAATAAAATGATGCTAAATGAAAATCCATCATTCCGAGAAAAGAGTCAGAAGTTTGGACACATGTTTTTATACTTAAATGAATTTCCAAGATAACGGGCCTTTTCTCTTTTGTCGAAAATTGAAAGGGTAATGTTGCTTTCCACTCATTTCACCATTTGAACCGCAATGAGCCGCAAAAGCGGCGGCTACGCAGTCTACGGACCAAGCAATGAAGCAAATGGGGGCCCAGATGGCAGAGCACACGACAAGCTGAGGCAGTGGGTGATCCTGACGACAACTGCAGCGTGGGCGAAAGCGATTCTGATAGTGATGATGGCGACGACAGCTACGAGAAGTCGTCCTGCAGATAGTATGCTTCCGATGGCGGCGGTGTGTACGACGACGTGATCGACAACAATGTGGAAGAGGTAATCTCAACAAGCAGTAGTTTGCCGAGCTGAGTGGAGGACAAGCGAGACAAGCTTCGGCGCTGTTTGGAGTGTGTGGCTGCAATGTCGAAGAGCGAGCGCAAAGCCAATCTTCTTGGTTTCCTGGCGAGCGTCATGACGCAGAGCAAGCCCAGAGCAAAGCGCATCAGGTTTGAGTCCGTCCTCCCCCTTGTTGGTGCCATATGCCGTCCAGTATTATCGGTGTGCTACCAGGTCTCGAGCCCCGTGATCAACCGCTTGCAAGCCCAGATCGCTGCTGGCACCTTCCACCCCAACAAGCGCAGAGGCTATCACAGCACGAACGCGCTCGCAATCGATCGGGATTAGCTGGAACTGTATTTTTGCGACTTTGCTAAGTTTGATGGTCAGGTCGTTATTGTGCACATCCGCAGGCAGAAACGATCGGGAAGCACAGTGCTCGAGAGGGTGTCGAAGGCGACCTTCACTATGTTGCAGTCACACTTTACCTGGCAGCAGCTTTAGCACAAACTTGAGAAATCGCTGGAGAAAGAGTACACAAAGCGAAAGCGTGGCGCAGCTTCAGCTTTACCAGATAAAAATGAGAGATAACGAGGTGGCGGGTACAGACTCGGACAGACAGATCCGTGACAGCATGACGAGCAAAAACCCAGCAATGTGTAAGCCCGTCTTGAAGACCAACTGGTCCCAGAACTCTCGATCATGCGCAAGCTGCTGCGGAAGTTGTGCCCAGATATCCAGACAGGAACACCGCAGAGCACCTCCTGCAGTGAGTGCTTCATCTATCGAAACATATTGAGCAAGCAGCCGTCGACCAAGGACACGAAGTTGGCCATTACATTACGGTAAGCATCGTTTTGTTTTCCTTTGTGGATTGATTCATGGTTAAGCATCAGCTTTCCTGTATGACTTACTACTAGACAGCGTGCGCAAAAGCGAGTGAAGACTTTGTTGTACTGACAATAGACTACGCACAGAACTTGACGCTACCATCGGCCGCGGACACTCCTTTCGGAGTTTACTTCCTCTCACTCATCTGGATCTCGATCTTCGGGATCTACGGCGCAGGGACGCTCAAAGAGGGAGAGAGGAAAAGGCCCAAACGAGGTGATTTCCATGATCGAGCGATACATCAACTCTCGCCAACCAAGCCCTCGGACCCTCGCATTTTTGCTGATAACTGTGGGTGTCAGAACAAGAACAATCTTGTGCTCGCCCACACGGACATTTTCAACGAGGTCACTACGTGTTCTTTCTGAAGGGACACACCAAGAATGCATGTGACTGGGGCTTTGAGCTTATCAAGCGTAGGGTCTCGAAGCAGATGTTCTACATTACACTATGTACGATCTGTATCAACATGTGGTCGATGCGGCGGTGACTAGCGACTGCATCTCACTTGAAGAGGAAGAGAGACCGTTCAAGAACTACACGGACATTGTTGACGAGCTGTACAAGAACGTAAAGGGCGTCCAGAAATACCACTACTTCACGACTCGCCATGCCTTGCCAGGAATCATGAACGCGTCATACCTCAGTCCGATCCTGACATTTGATATTCGCTGTGTGTACGACAATCAGTTCGGAGCCTCTGAGCGCGCTCAACCTTATGGACGAGATCTAGCCCCTCTTAGAGCCCGCAGCAAACGCAGAGAAAGTGGCTGATATCTACATGAAAGTGGCAAAGTACATCCCAGAGGAGCACCGCGACGATCCACTCTACAAACCTCCGACTGCGGAGCAACTGACGCAGGCGCAGGAGAAGAAGACAAGAGCTATGCCAGCAAAACGAGCGAAGCCTGGTCGCAGCAGGAAGAAGGCATCAGCCAAGGTGCAGCGTGTGGCGAAGGACCAGGATAGTGACTTCGAAGAGGAGAAGGGGGCGGTCGCTTAGTTTGTCGAGTTAATTGGAGTGAACAGTTGTTGGACATTCGATTTCGGTTTAGGAAATTAAACTGATGTTTATCGATTCTTGTAACATTGCTGTGATAGGAAATCAAATGGATGCTTACTATATTGTACACCAAGAAATATATAAAAAGTAAATCGAACTGATGCTTACCTGATACATTAGCAAATATGTCGAAAATAAATCTAGATGCTAAGAATAGGTGCCAAAACGAAAGTTTCTTGTCAAAATACCAAAATGAGAGGGTTTAAGAACGATTTCGACCAAACCGACAGTTCCAACAGATTCCTTGGATCAAATAACCTCTTAAACCATAGAAAAAAATCCTGGAAAATTGCGAACTACGAAAGGTGTTGAACGTCACACCTCGAAACTCAAGCCACAAAACTACACTGGAGGTGCGAAGGCCCTTAAATTGAAGCTGAAATAACCTTCTTCGTGACGGTGTCACAACTCCATTCGTATGCAACAACAGGTAAGCATCATTTTTGGTTTTTCGTTGACTCATATAAGACAGACCACTTGAATTGTGTTACTAGTATCGGATGTCTTTTTGCAATTCATGATCTGGGCAAATTTGATCATCAACTTCTTCCAGCCAATTTTAATTCGCTGGAATTGTGCTCACTTTATAGTAAAAGTCTATTCATTCGTCAATTATTGAGCTTGACGGGGAAAACTTTGGGAAAGCACCAGTTTTGGCTCTAAAAAACGACTCTCAAAAGTAACGCAAAGGAATATTTTTCAATCGATCACATCATGCGGCGAGTACAATAGCCGTGGTTGCGTGAAGCCGCTGAGCACTTTTTAGCCACTCCACATCATCATAATTACTTCGGCGCACAATTTAATCGGTTGTGGAGCCATGCGCGCGTCACATGTGCTTCTTTGTTATTTTTGGGTACTTACAGCTGCTAGTTTGGGTAAATACGTCGATTAAGTACGATGCGACACAATGCCCACATAAAGTGGAGTAATCAATTTGTATGTCGAAAGTGGCCATCATCACAATCCGTTGAGTAAAAACCACGATGGTCGATAAACGACATACACGTGGTTCTTAACACTCGACTGGGTTTCACAATGAATCCGTTCATGTGGTTATCGTGGTTTTCAGGCATCGATGGTTTTTAAATGATTGTGGCTTTTGATCAGCGTGACTTGTAAATCTTTGGCGAAAGAAGATTGACTCATCTCAAAGAACAACTCATCCTGAGCTAATTGAACAGCGTTTCACACAGATATCTGAAGCGGTGATAATGCGCTGAGCGTGGCGCGCCAAGCAGCGTGAACAGTGATGCTCCCTTGATTTCGGCTCGTCGCAATTCACTTTGGCTGAATGTATTTGCGGCGTAAACAGTAACTTATAATTCCGTAAATTACCCTGTCCAACACCTCCCAGAACAAATGCATGCGGAATTACTTAAGTAGGTGATTTTGTTACTGGGGCTCACAGCATCGAATCGCAAAGCAAGAAAACTCTCGTCGCCCAGCTCTCTCTCTCTCGTCGAAAAAGGTTCTTGGTGACTCCTGTACACTCGTACTGGTATAGCTTGTAGCCATGGTATACAAATTTCGCCTCCAGCGAAATCCCATCCTCCTTTATATACGGCAGAGCGGCTGGAAGAAAGAATCCACAGATTCGTTCGTGCACCTCAGTTGTGTTGGTTTCCGTGAGACTTGATACCCCATTTAAAATACGAATGTAAGCAATTCCAGGCGCCAATTTCTGCATTTTATAGTGATTAATCCGTAACTTTCGCCTGTGATGATTCGTAAATCTCAAAGACAAGAACGAAGAGCGAGGAGCACAAACAAACAAGCGCAACAACTCAACAACTCGCCACCCACGCAAGGCAGCAAAGCAAATCTCGGAGAAGACGAGTGAAGGCGTGCGTCCCGTTCATCACCAGTCGCTCTCTCTCTCTCTCTTGTTACGACCCTCACCAGCAGCAGCATGCCGGTCGTCCCCAGCGCCAGCGCGTCCAGTCGCAATCCGCTCGAGCGCCGGCGGTCCGCGCCGTCGTCCGCGACGCGCAGCAGCACCAGCAAGCCGCCGCCGTACCTGTCGGCCTTCGCCACGGACGCCAGCAGCATCTACACCGTCGGGCCGCCCGAGAGCGGCACACCAGCCGAGTCCCAGTTCAACACGAGCGCAAGCGGAAACAACGCGGGCTTGTTTGCGACCAACGACGAGTTTGTGTGCTACGGAGACCGCGTGTGCCTGCTATGCGAGGGTCAGTTACTCGCGCTCACGCGCAAGTTCAATCTTACGTACAACCAGATGGCGCTGTTGGGCCTGCTCACGCTCTGCTCGGGCGGCATGTTCGGCATCGCCGGCCTGCTCATCTGGAAGAAGGGCTTGCTGCGTAAGCGCTACGCCGCGCTCTTCTCGGACGCCATCTACGCGGACGACGACCCCGTGGCCAGCGGTGCGGATGCCGCGGCCCTGGACGGCGCGACCACGGCACTCGCGGCCTCAGCCCAGGCCAGCGGCAACGGCACCATCTACGCGAGCAACTTGCGCGAGCTGCGCACGTCCAGCAAGCGCAACCCCACGGAGAACGACGAGTTCATGTACAACAACTACAGCAACTACCACAGCACCGAGAGCCGACGCAGCAGTGTGGCGGATACCGTTCCGGGCAGCACGGCCAGCAACCTTGCGGACCAGACAGGCGGCAACAAGGATAACAAGGACAGCAAGGCGGACCCGCGCAAGCCCGTGACGTTCCGGATCTTTGAATACGACCCGCAGTCGCAGTCCATCCTGCTCGAGAGCGTCGGCAAGCCTGTGCGGTTTGGCGCACAGGTCGTGATCGTGCACGCCGCGACGCACCGTGCGATCCGGTACCGGCCGCACCGCGGGGCCGTGACACTCAGCAAGCCGCTCAAGAACCTGCACTTCCAGCGTGACGTGCAAGCCAACCTTCCGAGTCTCCAGAAATCCAGCATGTACAAGGGTGTGGTGCTCAAGAAGAAGCACGAGCGTCCGCAGTCGCTCACGTCGCTGCTCACATCCCGTTTGCGCTCGCTCACGGTCTCCAACACGACCACAAACACCACCAATGCCAATCTCACAGCCAGTGGTACTGGGCCACAAACCCAGCAGCAGCTGCGTCACACGGAGATCCCCAGCGTGCCGCGGTCCACGCCAGTCTCGCTCGACATTGCACACTCGTCTTTGCGGCCGCAGTACCGGATTCGTGGCCGACTACGTTCTGACCAGGGCCCTGTAGACATGGCCCAGCGTCGCAGGTCGCGCGCCATGACCGCGACGGACCAGATCCCCTCACAGCCGCTGGGTTCGTCTTCAATCAACGAGCTCGGCGGCAGTGCGGTCGGTCCGCAGCAGCACGACCGACTTTACCGGCGCTTCTCCGAGTCGTGCGTCACCCTCGCGCACGACATCACGGACTCGATCAGCGACTCACTGCAACGGCAGAAGGACCAGCGCGAGGAGAAGAAGCGGCTCAAGCAGCTCATGAAGGACCTGCCCAACATGTCGTTCGCGTACAGCGCCGGCAAGTACTTTGTCGCGACGATCCAGCCCGTCAAGCACAAGAGCCTGAAGAGCGCGGCCAGTCGCGGCACCAGCAGCGAGAGCACGACGACGGCCAGTGGCAGCGGCAGCTCGACTAGCGGCGGCGGCTTCCACATGCTCAACGCGGCCGCCGAGGAGAGCTACATGCGCTGGGGCGCGCCCATGGCGATCATCGCCGACTACAACGGCAAGGCCTGCGGCATCCGCCCTCGGCAGTACTACAAGGACTGCCAGCTGTATCTGACGACCGAGACGTCCCAGGCGACGATCATCCCGCTGCGTGAGGACGGCGATCTGCAGTCCATGGCCCAGGAGTCCACGCGCCTGCTCGCGCACATTGAAAAGCGCCAGGTCGCGCTCTCCGTGGGCACGTACAACGTGTGGATGATGCCGCGCATCGTGAGTGCATTCACGAGCGTCTCGCCCAAGAAGAACACGCGCGCGCGGCTGATCGCGGACGTGCTCCCGCCCTGCGACGTCTGGGTCTTCACCGAATGCTTTGACCACCGGGCGCGTGAGATCCTGCTTGACAAGCTCAAGGCCGCTGGTTACTTTTACTTCTCGCCCACTGTCGGCCACAAGCGTCTGAAACGCGAGAACATGCGCAAGGTGCTCAACGGCGGTGTCGTGCTCGCGTCCAAGTATCCGATCGTGACGGTGCGCATCAAGCTCTTCAAGGAGGCGTGTCTGGGCGCCGACAAGCTCGCCGACAAGGGGGTGTTGTACTGCAAGATCCTCAAGGACGGCCTGCCCGTGCACATCTTCTCGACCCACTTGCAGGCCTGGAGCGACCCCGCGTCGCGCGCAATGCGCCGCACGCAGATGGTCATGATTGCGGACTTTATCCGCGCGCTCGGCATCGACGAGGTGAACGACCCGGTGCTGATCGTGGGCGACCTGAACGTCAACTATTGGCTCAACAAGACGGACCAGGAGTACGACGAGATGCTCGCGCTCTTTAACGCGCGGGACCCGTCGGTCGTCATCGCCCAGCGCAGCGCAAGCGTGGCCACGACGACTACGGCTCAGGATTTTAAGCTCGCGCGCCAGTTCAGCTTTGACCCGCGACTGAACGCGCTCGCGGCCGACGGGCTGAGCACGGATGGCAGCCTGGAGCTGTTGGACTTTGTGCTCGTGAGCAAGAGCCACCGCCAGCCGTCGTCTGCCAAGAGCTGGATCGTGCCACTGACCACGAGCACGCCCTGGAGCTGGCGCAAGCAGCCGCAGTTCAACTTGTCAGATCACTACCCAGTCGTGAGCGCCTTCACGTTCGACATGTGAGTGAGTGAGGGAGAACGCAGACGACGAGTGATGGTCGCCATGAACAAAATGGCTGGAATGTGGTGATGAAGAATGAGGTGAAGAATGAGAGGGACGGGATGTGTAGAAAAAGAGATCATATAAATGAAATGAACGAGGTACAAGTAAAAAACAAGTTGTTGTTGTTGGGACTTGCTTGCTTGCGCTTGCTTGCTGGCGCAATACGGGTTTGCAACTTGCAAGCAAGCACAAGTCGCAAGTTTGTTCGGAAATCCGGTGGCTCCAAATTTGTTCGGAACCGAATTCCCCAGACCACCCACAAGCACTTGGTGTACCAACGCCCCAGTCCTAACCAGACCCCAGCATGTGCAAGTGCTTCCTTCATGCATTGCTTGCATCCCAGCCACTTGCGCTTTGCAAGTGCTTCGCACAAACAAGTGCCTTGTGCTGCGCAAGTGTACACTTGCTTGCTTGCGCTTGCGCGCTGTGAGAAAAGCCAGGACTTAGCCGGAGCGAAGCAGTATGAGATCGCGCGGTTGTGGCGCAAGTTGCTTGCGCTCAAGTTGCGCAAGTTGACCCAGGTTGACCGGTGTGGGTCCAACGCTGGCTCGGTCAATGCTGACTTGTTGACTGCCAGCGCAAGGACTTGTTGACTGCCAGGAAGTGATTGCCAGGAGCTGAACATGTACAGTTCACAGGTACAGTTCCAGTATGTATTATTCCCTTTATAATATATATAATATGATTTTTTTGTTATCTTTATTTAAGTAAAAACACGTATTTGGTAGAGGTTAATATACCTTTATATGACCGCAAGCGCTGGTATACTCATTATGAAGAGCAGAAAGAACCCGCTCGAGGGAAAGGGGAGGGGGAGCGCGGTGCGCAAGAAGCGCAATTGGCCACAAACAACAAGCAAGCACAAAGCAAGCAAGCATACTTGTTTCCTCGGTTGGCGTGTGCGCAAATTACACAAGTTGCGAGAAAGCAAGCAAGCTGAGCGTCAGCCAACAACAAGTGGCATTCCCCAACGATCCCCCGCCCGCATCAGCAGCAGACGCTCACAACCAGCGTACAGTCAATCAGGCATTGCCGATTCCCCTCCCCCCGCAGCACACAACCGCGCGCCATACGATCGAACCGCGCCAGTTGTTTTCTTGTTTGTGATTTGCGCAGCAACAAGTGACAAGTGCGCAAGCAAGCAACAAGTGTAACCGTCGGCCATTTCAACAAGTCATGAGCTTTTTTGCGCGCAAGTCGACAAAAACCACCACGACGGCGCTCGCCGCCGAGCTCGAGCGGCCGCGGCTCGCCAAGGCCCAGAGCGCCGACTCGAGCCAGTCTTCCAGGAGCTCACTTGACTACCATGCCACGCGGGACTCGGTCACGCACACTCCGGGCAAGATGCGCAGCAGCGCCAGCACTGGCACACTCGCCACGACCACCTCGTCCTCGTCCTCCTCCCTGCTGCACAAGTTCCAGGGTGGGCGCGTGCCCCGGAGCCGCGAGGGCCGGCGCAAGCCCATCGTCGTGCGCTACGAGCAGTCCCCGGTGCTGGACGCAGCCCATCTGCAGCGCGACATGGACACCCTGCTCATCGACAGCTCGCAGCGCACATACTCGGCGGACCGCGAGGCCGACGACGCGCCCTTCGACGTCGAGTCGGCTATCTCGGGCTTCATGGCGTCCTTCTCGCCGTCCGGCATGGCTTCCAGGCAA
The DNA here is from genome assembly GCA_023334015.1 of Globisporangium paddicum. Taxonomy (NCBI): domain Eukaryota; phylum Oomycota; class Peronosporomycetes; order Pythiales; family Pythiaceae; genus Globisporangium; species Globisporangium paddicum. Next base: position 21,412 of record JAASFV010000233.1, read on the forward strand.
AGGAAGACGACGATCGACCGCCGCGGATCTGTCATCACCAACGACTACCACGAGCTCAACTTGCCCCAGTCAAGAGCGTCCGCCGCGGTCCCCGGCTCGAGCGCGCGGATGCGATCCAACACGCTCCAGCGACTCTCGGTGAGCTTCTCGGCCACGGGCCACCGCAGCGCGCAGCGCGCCGAGAACAAGGCCAAGAAGTACGACGTTGAGTGGCGCAAGGACCAGGACTGCCTCTGCTGCCAGGTGTGCTACGCCATGTTCACCAAGCTCTCGCGGCGGCGCCACCACTGCCGCGTGTGCGGTGACTTGATCTGCGGCGACTGCTCCGTGGACCAGGTGATGCTCCAGGGCCGCTTCGACGCGCCCAAGCGCGCCTGCGTAGCCTGCGTCACGCTGCTGCAGGTCATGAAATACAGCGGCGACGCGCGTGTCTCGATCGAGGGCCAGGGCGCCAGTAGTGCAGCGCTGACAGCCAGCCAGATCAACGCCAACCAGCCGCTGGCGACCCCGCGGTACCACGACCGGCTCGGCGAGGTGCAGCGCGTGATGGCCGCCGGCAAGAAGTCCGAGCGCCGCGGCTCGACGCAGACTGAGATGTTCGTGATTTCGACCAAGTGGCTGCGCGCCTGGCTCGCGTTCACGCGGTCCACGGACGGACCCAACAGTCAGACCGTCGACCCATACAGTGGGGACAGCAACAACAACAATTTCAACTCGAGCAGCCACAGCTCGGCCTACAGCCCCAGCAGCAACAGCCTGAGCACGCCGCCGCCCGGGCCCATCGACAACATGCCACTACTCGAGCTCAGCAAGGGCAAGCTCGTCAAGCGACCCGAGCTCGTGCGCGACGACAATGTTGGGGGCGACGAAACGGAGGCAGACGGCGACTACCAGCTCATCTCGAGCGAGGTGTACGAGGTGCTCCAGCGGATCTATGGCGGCGGCCCGAGCGTGCGCGTCGTGAGCGACGACGGCTTCCGCGACTGGATCGTCGACGTGTACGGGCTGCTCGCGACCGCGGCCGCGCACGTAGCGATCGTCCCCACGGTCGAGAACGTGCTCGTGACGCGCCACGAGGCCGCGGTCGTCACGCGCGCGTCCTACATCTCGCTCGAGAAGGCCGCGCTCATTAACTCGGGTGGCTACGAGTCAGTCAACGTGCTCGCGCAGAGCTCGCTCCGCAGCAGCTTCAACACCGGCGGCAGCCGCGCGAGCATGAGCGGCGGCTCGGCGGCCAAGTACCTGGGCGACAAGGCAGCCGCAACTGACCGCGGCTCGTTCACGTCCCGGGCGAGCCAAGCCCGCGTGCGGCCCAACAGCCCGCAGCATGGCGACGCCCAGCAGCAGCCGCGCATGAGCTCGTCCATGCTCCGCTCGTCCACAGCCAAGCAGCACGTCGAGCTCGCGGACTCGACACTGGGCGACCTTAGTCGTGACAGCAGCGCGGCCACGGCGGCCTCCGCCTTCGCCGTCGCCATGAAGCAGGCGCGGCTCAACGCCCAGAAGGCCATCGACGATCGCTCCTCACGCGCGCGCATGCTGGTAGAATAAATATGTTTAATCTTTTTTCTTATTAGACTTCTTTTTTTAGTTGATTGGTGTGCTAACCAGTCTGTGAGTGATGGTCGAATTTACCCATCTGGATTAAAAGTATCTTTTGAGACATGTATGTAGCCATTTTGGTGGGCGCCTCCTGTCCAGTCTTCATTCTTGCGCATCAATCATAATAATAGGACGTCTCTATATGAATAGCATTCGTGTGTGTGATGGTCCTTGAGCCTCTTAATGAGGAGCTTTTTGTTAAAAGCCGTCATCACACGCGCCAAGAGCTCTGCTTGTGTGTCCTGCATGAGAGACCTGAGCACTGTCACCACCACTCCTGCGACGCTCGAGGATGCCCGCATCGTGGGTCAAGGAGAAGCGCTACGGCGCGCCAACCTCTACGGCGTGTCCTCGGTCAAGCGCCTGCCGCAGGTGCAGCTCGTGGCTGCGTCCAAGAGAGATGCGCGCGTGAGGAAGGACCTGCAGCTACTCGCGGATCGCGGGCCGTCGTTCCTCGACCAGCACGAGCACTGCCATGTGTACGAAAACGAGTGCAATGACCGCAAGCACCGCGAGGACTTGGGTCTGCGTCCGCCTCTGGACCGGATCCAGCAGCTCCAGGATCTCTTCACGACCGTGGCCAAGGATCTGCGGACGCAGCACACCAGCAACCAACAACACGGTGAGTTATTGAGCCACGACGCCAGCGGGAAAGCGACAAAGCGCGAGTGGCGTGTAGGCTACAAGAACAACCCACACGGGGGCTCTCGTGGCTCTCTCAATGGCATGTTTGAACCCCCAGACGCAGTTCGCGAGTGCGCGCTCGTCGTCACGAGAGATCCTCTGGCGCTCCAGCAATCTCTCGCCATCGCGTACCCCGTGGCGGCCATGAGTCCCGAGAAGATCGCCTGTGAAATGCAGCCTTTCGACGAAGAAGCCGCGCGAGACGCCATGGAACGCAGGACGAGCGTCCATCGTGGAGGCGTCAATCAAGAGGACGAGGACAGAGACGAGGGCGCACCCTGGTGCCCAGCGTCCTACCTGACGATCCACGCCAAGAGCTCAGAGCTTAACCTCACGAAGAAGAACGGCCTGAAACCTCGGTCATCAGATCTAATGCAAACTCACGCGCTGCGCAGAGTGGCGACGTACGGCCAAGAGAAAGGCGCTGCCCGGGCTCGCAAGGCCCCACTAGCTGTTGACGACACGTGTGTCAAGAAGAAACAGAGTCTGTTGGCGAAAGCTGCGGCCTCGTACGCGCGCATCCGCCAGCAGCTCGACCGAAGCAAAGACCCCAAGCTCCGCTATGCGCTGCCCGTGGAAGACTTGACCAAGAAGCGGGCGTATCGGCTCGGCCTCAAGTCGGTACCTTCGACTTTTGAGGCTACTGGCCAAGTCAGCAACAGTCCAGAATCCAAGGCACCCTTTGGTGACGAGGCTGTGTCCACTGAGCGACTACGCTTCCGGCCGCGCTCGGCCGCTGGGAACGTCCCGTTCCGGTCGTCTGCACTGAGCAACTCGCTACACTCTAACGGCTCGTTCAGCGTGCTCGAGCCGGCACCGAGCGTGGGCAAAGTGGCTGGTGCCAAGCGCCGACCGAACTCAGCCAGCGTCTGCTATCTCAAGAGCTCCACCGTGTACTGCGTCGACGCTCCAATGCACCAACCAGCATCACACAACCTTCAACAACAAGCGAATCTCCATGACCGGACCCAGCAGCAGCATGGCGAGGGCTCGGACTTTGGCAGCGTGCTTAACCGGGAGCGACGCAAGCGGCGCTGCAATCAGGACCAGACGCTGGCCATGCTCTCGAAACGCGGCCTGTTCCATAACCTCCCAGTGCCCCAGATCTTTGCGCGGCTGCGACGTGAGTCGCTCAAAAACCTCACCAAGCGATTGCAGCACGCGCAGTTCGAGAAGATGGCGCTGGAAGAATACATGAGCAGCTGTGGCATGCAGACGATCGTCGGCGAGTCTGAAGAAACTGGTAGTGGTCACGAGTCGCTGAGCCTAGCTGGTCCACTAAACAAGGCTTTCAAGATCAGTTTCCAGGCCACAGCAGCAGTGGCACACGCTGACGATGGCTCCATTATGAGCAACTCTCTAGTAACCATGCGCAAGTTGCTCTTCGTGACGCGGCAGCAGTTCCACATCGCCCTCGAGGCCTTCAACTTGACGCCCTCGGACGTGAATCTGCTCTTTTCAGCGCTGGACATGGACGTAGAGGACCGCGTCGCGCTCTGGGAGGTCCTGTGCGCCGTCGAGAAGCTCCAGGACGGCCACGCGCAGCTGCAGCGCTCGCGCGTGCAGATTAAAGCGCGCGACCTGCCCAAGGACCAAGATCTGCTGCGAAGCACGTTCAGGATTCCCAACGTCACACATGCGTCTCTCGAGGTTGGCCAGCAGGTGAGCGACGCGGTGGTGGACTCTTGAGACTTGAAGAGCCTATAGATAAAGATGTGAGTGGATGCGAGAGCGATGCTTGGGCTTTCAACACAAATTCACAGTGTTAAACGAGCTATTCACAGTGTTAAACAAACTCTCAGACAGGCCACTCTACTCCAGAGACCTCCCAACGTGATGCCACCACACGCTCACGTGGTGATGTCCAGACGGTTGGCGCGAATGAAGATCCCGTGGTTCGGAGCACAGCTAAAGTACTATAAGAATGGCAACACAAGCACCACATGTCAGCTAACCGAGTTCCGCAAAGCCAAGCTAGCTCACGATCAAGAGCCTGAGAAAACGCACCTCGACGCCTTTTACGGTTCCGTTGTTCTTGCCCTTCTTCTCGCACAATTCGATCCCGATCCACGTCCCCGTCGCGAAATTCGCGGGCCCCACGTAGCGCACGACGCCAGGGACGCTGCCGACATTGATGAACTTGCCAACGCCGAGCACGGCCCCACCGATGTTCACGAGACTGCCGGCATTCGAGTTCTTGCGCTGCTTTCCAGTCTTTGAAGTTGCGCCTCGGTCTGTTCTAGTTGCGCCACGTGATTCTCCGCGCTGCTGACGTTGTTGTTGGCGCAGTGATGTATTCTCCAACGCCTGCGCTTCATCACGCTCCCGTTGTAAATCTGTGAGCGAGTACATGGATGAGCTTCGCCTGCGCCTCACGACTCGCTCCTGCGAAGCTTCGTGGCTAGATTTCCGCTCGTCGTAGCGCTCGTCGATCTGCAATGGTCGGAACACGCGCTCTCGAGGGGCTCTGCTGGAAGCGGTGGCGTTTGCATTCACTGGCTGGAAGGCGTTTGAGCTCGTAGTAAAGCTGTTGACTGGCAGTGATCGACGGCGTCCGAGGTTCACGTCCGTCTTCTTGTTGATCGTCATGCGCTCTTCCGACACACTGCGCTCAAAGCCAACGCGAAGCCGCTCCGGGATGCTCTTTAGATCGAATAGCACCACGCCCTTAGACGGTGTTTCCCTCACAGACGACACCTGGTGGTGATAGTAGTAGTCGTCGTCGAACTGCTGCTCGTCGTCATTGTTGTTGTTCCTGCTGGCCAAGGTCCGATGGAACGAACTCGTCTTCTTCAGTGACGATTTGTTGGGGATCACGCCCATCGCGGCTGTGATCGGGTGTGGCTTGGACGTTGGCGCTGCGAGGCGGAGAATCCCGTTAACTTTGTGAATCATGCTGGACGATGACAATGTTGAGCTTCGGCGTCCTCCACGGAGCTTCTCCTGCTGTTGCGCGGCGGCCTCCGCTTCGAGCGACGATTCCATGTCTTGGATCAGCTCGTTGTACGCAAGCACATCAGTCGCACATGTGCTCGCCTTGCGGCTGAACATAGACGCGTTCGAGGGATTCGAATACTCCGAGTACTCCAGTGAGAACTGCGACACCTGCGACGTGCAGCTGGACGTGCGATGCATCCGGTCGTTCTGGTACGTTGACTGGTCGTTGGCGATCCCAAAGCGGAACAGGTCGAGCACCTGCTCGTCCATCATGAACTCGGCAGCTCTCGGCAGAGGCGACCCCGGTGACTGCTGAGCTGGGCCAGCGTCGAGCACCACGAGCGTCGTGTTGCTGGGCGAGTTAGTGGTCGTAGTCAGCTGCCGATTGCCTTCTGTTTGTTGAGCTGGGAAGCCCACGGCACGCTCAACGTTGGACTGGCACTGGGACGGGATGTACATGGTCGTCTTGCCGTTGTTGCTCACGACCACGTCGCCGCTCGTCGAGATCTCCGAGTCCGACTCGCCCGCATGCTGCGCCTGGATCGCGTCATACTGGTCACGCAGCTCGGGGTTCTCGAAGCGCATCTTCCGCGTCAGCGTGCGCTGCTCCAGCTGCATGTACTCCTCCTCGAACGCATTCGGCTCGTATGGATCCTGGACTTGCGGCACAGCTTCATCGTCGTCGTCGTCCTGGAACAGACTTGAGGCGTCGTCGTTGTTGTCCTCGACGAGCACGAATTCCAGGTCGTCATCACCCTCCATTTCTTCACCTTCATCCTCTTCATCGTCATCAAAGGCACTCGCGGGGACAAACTCGAGCCCCATCTCCAGCAATCCCGAGTCTCGACCAAGCAGCGGATACCACTGCGGACTGCAGCAGACAATGCCGCCGGCATTGACCATTTCCTCCTGCTCATCGTCACCATTGTCGCCCTCGCTGCTACTCTTCGAAGCCCGGTCCTGGAAAAACTCGAGCAGCGACACCTTGGCGCTCGTGACGACGAGGATCCCGCACACGATCTCGATCACGACATCCGTGTTGGCCGGTAGCGATGCGGGCGACGAGGGGGACCCCAGTGGGATGGAGAAGTGACCGCGCATCAGGTTACGCGCGTGGTCGTCCTCGCGGCGCCACACCGGGTTGTTCATGTTGCCGCCGACGTTGCGGCGCGACTCGTACACGTCGCTCAGGTACTCGCGACGCCACGAGAGGTAGCACCGGGTGTGCAACCCGTGGCGGTCGTACATGGACTCGAAATGCGACCGGAACGACAGCTGCCGCGCCTGGTAGATCCATAGATGCAGCACGCCGTCAGGCAGCAGCGCGTTGCTTTGGCGGCGGCGTCGGTGATGCTGGTGCGAGCCCTTGATCGAGAGCTGCTCATGCATGGAAGCAGTGAGCGCGCTCATGCTCGGGTCTAGTATCGAAACAGCCCCTCTCTTGCTCTTCTTCTTCTTTGAGGCCGCTGGAAGTACACTGCTGGCGCTCGCGGGGATGTCGAAGCGCAGCTCGCTCGTAAGGAACTGCTCGACGTCGTCGTGCTTCTCCTTCTGCTGCTGGAGAAGACTCTTCTCGAGTCGCTGCTGGCGAAAGAAGAGCGCTTTGAGCGCGTCTTCGTCGTCCTCTTCTTCTTCTTCGTACTCTTGGTCCTGCGGCTCGGTCTCGAGCGCGTAGTCGCTGCTCCCACCGCTCTCGCGGCCGTCGACGGGCTCAAGCAGCACAAGGTCATGTAGATCCAGCGGACCAGCGCTCACGCCGCGCAGTACGCCTACCGTGTGGCTTTCGTGCTGCTCATCACTGGTGTCGCTGCTGCTGCGCTCCTTGAGGCGGTCGAAGGCACCGAGACTCGGGTTGGCGATTGTCGGGTTCCAGGCCTCGCCGTCGCCCGAGGACGCCAACGACGACGAGGAAACCGTCGCTGAGAGCGCGTGCGCGACTCGTGGCCGTAGCATCGCGTTTAAGAATGAGGAGCTGCTCGTGGCGGAAGCGATTGTGAGTGTGGGGCTCTGTCACAGCGAGAGAGATGGAGATTCACGCACGTACGTCTCACGCACACACGTGAGCGTGGGAATAAGATGCGGATCGTGCCACTGCCACTGAGGAAGAGCGCGCGGAATGCGGAATGGCGGCGCCCATAAGGACTGCCTGGCTGCCCGCGAGCGGGCGCCATTGAGCCCATTGAGCTCTTGGGCTCTTGGACACCAAGTGGATATTGTACTTTTATAACGGGTATCAGATTTGTGAGAGGTTATATTCGTAAATTAAGAGGTTTTTAAGTCTAATTCAATATAGAAAGTGGATTTATGCTGATGTATCGATTGCAAATAGGATAATAAACAACTTCAACATCGAGCACTAATCGAACAATAGAATACCTGCTATAATTGATGTACCTTGTCAAGTCGATAGGCTGATTTCGGGATGTTGACAGTGGTTTACTTTGTATATACAACCTGTTAAAATGAATACCAGAATTTCGAGCTTTTTCTGAGGCGTGACGACTGTTCTTCTATTCGAACTTGAAACATAGAGCGTGGTTCTTCTCTTTGGCAGGTTTGTCTTCCTAGTATGCTATTACATAGGCTGCATTTCACCTCCAGTAGTATCAATTGTGTCCATTAATAGACATCAAAAGCGATACAATAAAACTATTCAGTAGGTTTTCTCGTCTCTCTTTTTGCCCCAACTCTTGTTAACTTTTCGTGAAGAAGAGAAGAGTTCTGGTGGCCCAATGCGTAATCCGAGCGTGCGAAGGAAGGACAAAATGGGTGGTGGTGGCGAAGCGACGAGCTCTTCTCTCTTCATATGACCTCCTCTCATGTCTCGAAGGCTCACGTGCAATGGTGAAGAGATGCGAATCAGCTCTCGTCCCGATCTTTCGGCGGCTGGCTGCTGGTTTCTGGGCTGTGTGTCGCAATCACACACGAGTCGCAATTATTGGCATTGAACAGGCCAACATGCAATCCGCGCTCTCTCTATTGAGATCTGGTCAGCTGGCAGTCAAAAGCCACGAGGAGGCGCGACGCTTGGCTGCATTTCGTATCTTTTTCATGCATTGCTCTCCATTCCCAGCAACCACGTGAGGACCCAACAAAGAGAGGCTGAGCAACTAGCAGCTGTCATGGCAGGGCCACGCTGCGTGCAAGGCCTCATGGTGCTATCTATTATGCTGCTGCTATTAGCGACGCTAGTGTCCGCCAGCAGCTCCAGCTCCAGCGCGTCGTCGTCGTCCGCTGAACTCAGCAGCTCCATCGAGGCCCTCAGCGACCGCGACGAAGAGATCGCCGAGGTGCTCACCCAACTCGAGGAGGAGGTTGAGATTGCGCTGGAAAAGCTCGGGAGCTCGGCCGCCGAGATCGACATTGACGTGATCTTTGACGATGTGTCCAGCTCTGAAGGACCATTCGCTCAGGTCGCGGACGAGAGCAACGACGACGAAGATGGAGACGAGCGCTTCACTGACGACGAATGGGTTGTGGTCGTACCCAGGACCAGCACGGTTCCTGTGGCCGGACTCCCGTTCGATGACGACTTTGAAGCCAAGCAGGAAACGCTTGGTGGTGAGGCGATGGCCCAACAACCACAGCTGGACAGCGCCAATGAAGCTCTGCCTCACGTCCACCGCCGACCAGAATGGCAGCAGCAGCAGGACCAACGGGGCGTGAATGACTGGGCGGAGCTCTTCGCGCCGAATGGCTGGGGGCCACTGGACTCGTACCGGCAGTTCGACCAGCGGCGGTTGCTTGGGCCAGCGAACCTCGCGGCGCTCACGGCCATGACGAGCGTCGCAATGCTGCTGGTGTTGGGCGTCTGGTCGCTCTCGAGACTTGCACAGCGGCGCCGCGCGGCCGAGCGCCAGAGCCAGTGGGCCGCGTCCGTCGAGCTGCTCGAC
>JAASFV010000234.1:0-30514 GCA_023334015.1 Globisporangium paddicum
CTATCTGGCATGGAGCGGAACCACGAGAACCTGATTGTTTGCAAGGGTGGTCCCGCTCTCTGCTTAGTTCAGCATGAACTTTGCGACTCTGTGAGCGATCTGGAGTCGACCATGGCAGTCACCAGCCACGCCGACCCCCCGTGCGCCGCTTCGGATCATAGCTTCACAAGCTAGCAACACTCACATGTCGTGTTTCCCGTATCATTTGTTTTTACTGTGTAGCTTTGTAACTCGAAATCAATCGATCCTCCTTTTCATCACAAGTTCTTTGTGCTGCGCAAGAACAAGTCACGCGACAAGACCAATACGGCCGCACACGAGCTCACCCGCCGACTGTGAGCCTCGCTACCGTGCTCAAGACGCTCAGCCAGTCCATCTATGACTAACGGTGTGGTATGTTGTGTTGGATATGGGCAGCACGAAGCACGAGCTTGGCTTAGCCTGTTGTTGCTGGCAGCGAAAATGGTACTGAGCTCTTCTCGTGGACAAGAGATTGGGAATGTTTGTGCTACTGGAACACAGGTAAACCAGACTCTTTTTGAAATGGATATTGCTGCGCAGTCTTTCCTTTGATACAATTAGCTGCGGATTTATGCGAGTCATGTGGTACCTGTCGACAATCATCAGTAGCTGGTATGTATACGGTATTCTATATGATAGGCTGGTATCTGATCTTGTGTAGGTATAATTTATACAGTGATCAAGTGACAAAGCAAATAATTACATTTTGCAGGTCGTTTGCTGCTTTTTTTTCTCAGATTTGGTGGAGCTGGGCAACACGTCAGGCAAAGGGAGAGCCAAACATTGTGTCTCGCAGCTCCGTCACGACTGCGATTTGAACTTTGCCTACCATTCTTTCGAGCCGCCTCCCAGTGTTGACCAGAGGCAAAGTGCTGGTCTTGGCTGGCTTCATCTATCTATTCGATCCATGTCCACGTGTGCAACTTGCAATCACTGGATTCATAAAAGTTGCAGTTCGCAACGTCCTAAAATATATACACCACACCATTTCAGGTCTCACTCTCGATACAATTCTGTTTGAAGCATTCGTGTGTCCCACACTAAACTGCGCATTTCGTCCTGATTTTCCTGATCTTAAGCGCAATCGCTGGGTTGTTGGCTGTGCGATGTGCTGTGTGTGTGGCCAGTTTTTCCCGCCGGGTTCTTTCCATATCGAGCTGTTCTATGGGCGCTCAGTATTTATTTTACTCACCAACCCGCAAGCCCTCTTCCCTCCCTCCATCGCTCCCCGCCCACCCAGTCGTTCCAAGGACACGAGTGTGTGTGCGTGTGTGTGTTGTAGGTAGGTGAAGGAAGCAGAGAAGGAAGGCGACCGCTTTCTGCTCGCTCCCCAGTGAAATCCAAGATGGCCGTCGTTGGACGCACGCAGCAGGACCTCCTGCGCCTTGTGAGCGCGCTCAGCGGCGCGTGCCGCGCGGACTGCAACGTGCTCAAGGACGCGCAGCTCGTGGACCTCCTCGAGGTGCAGGCCAAGGCGATCCTGCAGACCCGGCAGCAGCAGCGCCGCAAGACCGTGGCTGCGCCGCCGACCATCTCCCCGCAGCGCACCAAGCTCAGCAAGAAGTTCGCCGACGCGAACGCCGAGACCGCGCTGTCCAAGCGCCGCAAGCTCTCGTTCGAGACCGAGACCCAGAAACGCCCAGCGTCGCCCATCAAGCACCGCTCGTTCAATAAGACCAGCGGCGTCGACCTGTACGGCAAGAACCCAGCTGCCGACTATGGCGTCCCACAGGCGGGCGCAACGTCGGTATCGGTGTTCAACGCCGCGATCGTCAATCACATGGCCCAGCGTAGCGGCGCCGTGTCCCCGCAGCAGTTCTACAAGTCGGGCGGGACCAATTTCAAGTCGCTGGACCACTCGTCTGTGGACCTCTCGGCCTCCATGGCTTCGACGGTCGTGTCGACCTCGGCCGACTACTACGACGACATCTACGACAACATGTCTGCGTCGCGCTACCGCCGCTCGCCCGGCTTGGACCTGACCCAATCGGTGGACTCGATCGACTGGTCGCCCTCTGACGATGAAGAAGAGCATGAGTCAAGCTTTGTGGCGCCTGAATCCGAGTCCAAGCACGTGAGCTTCAACATGGCTGTCGACACGGACGTTGTCGTCGTGTCGAGCGAGAAGAAGAGCTCCACGGAGGTGGTCATGCAGGTGCTCTACGGCATCATGCACCACGACCAAAACTACAAGTGGCTCGTGGACCCGGAGAACCAGGCGCGTGTCGCCAAGTTGGTCGAGTACCACCAGCTCCAGCAGGACGGTTCGGCCTCGTCGACGTCGACTCCATCCGAGGAGCTCCAGGCCCACGTCGACGAGCTCGTGCGTGAGAATGCGCGCATCCAGAGTGAGAACGCGCGTCTCCTCGAAGTGAACCAGATGAGCGTCTGCGATGTTGAGGAGCAGAAGAAGCAGGTACACGAGCTCCTGCTCAAGCTCCAGAGCTCGGTGCCAGCAGTCAACAAGACTGTGGTGTCGTCCTCGGTCATGGAACGACGTCTCGCGGAGTCCCAGGAGCAGCTCGCGGCTCAGGAGACGTGTCGTCGTGAGGCCGAAGTGATCTACGAGTCGGAGCTCGCGGCCAAGTCCCAGACTGTCGCCTCCTTAAAGCAGGAGCTGCTCGGCAAGGACGACGAGATCTCGAGCCTGATGCAGCAGGTGGAAGCGATCAGCGCTGCTCATGCGTCCAAGACCCTTGGGCGCAGCAGCTTTGACGGCTCGGCGTCGTTCTCGTCGTCGATGGGCTTCCGCCGCTCGTCGCTGAGCCCGCAGCAGAAGTCGGACGAGCCAGTGGATGCTGATGAGAGCATGATCCTGCACCTGCGCGAGGTGAACGTCGCCCGCGAGACTGAAGTGAAGCGCCTGCGTGCTGTGCTCATGGACAAGGACCGTGAGATCTGCAACCTGTACATGCACCTGTCGACCAAGAAGAAGCTCGTTGAGGAGATCTCGAGCCGCTTCTTGCAGCAAGTGCAGGCGATCGCGGAGCGCTCGGGCGAGTCGCCGATCACGCTTGACGCCCTCAACCTGAACCTCGACATGTTCCTGTTCAAAAACGTCGTGGACAAGCAAAAATCGGTCGACGAGCTCACAGCCGCACTGGGCGTCATGGAGCGCGAGGTCGAGAAGCTCGAGGAGCGCGTCGAGCACTTTGAGAGCGAGAACTACACGCTCAAGGTGACCCAGGAGGACACCGCGAGCACTTTGGAGAGCGCCAACTCGGAGTTCATGCGTGTCTCAGCCGAGAACGAGCTCATGGAGACATCGCTCAAGGAGAAGCAGACGCGCATCCGCAACCTCATGCTGTACCTGGAGGAGAAAGAGGACCAGATCATGCGTCTCAAGGACTCGGCCGAGCAACTCCGCTTCGCCCGCTAATGCTGCCCCGCATGACCAAGGAGCACCGACCAATTTGGATGGCGCCTGAAATGAAGAAAAACGCAATGTGTACAACAAGACCAACGAAAAGCGACCCGAGTCGCCCACCTATGAAGAAGACCAAGACGAAGATGCCGAAGATGAAGATCACCTGTGGCACTGAAAAAACTAGAAGACGAGGATCTCCAGTGGCCGTCCACGCCGGATCCCGAACAATTGCAACCACAAAACCGCAACACCACTCACTACCACATGCATACAGGCATGCACACGATGACAACAATAATATGAACAAACACGAAGTTGTTTCTCACACACAACTCTGAGTAGCTGTTTCGTATTTGATCACGCACATATGAACTTGTTGCGACGGCTTATGCAGCTTGGCCTTGAGATCACTGGAGCTCGACGCAAAGGTAATTTCATTGTTTGTGATTCTTAATAGTGGTTGTGTCCTTGGTAGGTGTGCGCAGAGCTCAACCAACATCATACAGGAGCCTAGACTTCCTTCTCATAGACCACGCGCTTGCCCATCTGGCTATGCTTGATGCGGGAGCTCAGCAGCGCGCCCTGGCGACGTACTGGGCGAGAAGTGACACCCAGGCCAAACACGAACGTCGCGATGAAAGCCGCAAAGAGACCGAGGATCAGCAAAATCGGGATCCACAGTGGAGCAGTGAAGAAACCCGTAACCAAGAGCGGGATGATCCAGAACGGGAACGTGAACGCTGCGACGATGGCGGTCGGCACGGCAATCGCGAGGAACACCGAGACAAAGCCGGCGCACACAATCCCCAAGAGCGCAGCGGCCGCGACGCTCAGGTTGCGGTGCTTCTTGGCAAAATCGGTCGGTCTACAGCAGCAAAGACATCGAGTCAAGTCAGTGAAAGAGCTCTACAAGTATCAACTCCATTATGAGACTGTGCGTACCCCTGCAGATACTTCGAGCTTAGCACTCCAGACACGAGCGTCCAAAGCGTCGTGACGACAGAGTCGCGAATGTCCAGCAGCTTGGACGCGCGCTGTGCGGCGCGGAAGGCTTTGCGCACTGGCGGCCCGAACCAGACCTTCACGTTCACTTCGCCGCGGTTCTCAGTGCCGCCGGGTGCGTCCTTGAGGCGCACCGTGAAGTCCGACTCGCCTGATGTAGCAAATGAGGTTCATTGAAAGAGTGTCAGCACTACCAAAACAACCAGCACCCATGAAGACTTCTGTGTGAACCGCAATACTCACTCTTGGTTTGGTTCTTGGCGATCTTGGCAACATTGATCTGGCCCGTGCCGATGAGCTCCTCGCCGGTCTCGTCCGAGTATACCTCGACCGTGAGCACGGCATCCTTCTCGTGCAAACTGGCGTCGTAGAAGAGCTCCAGCTCGTTGTTGAGCTTCTCGTTCCACTCTGGGTCGGTGCCGCCTTGGAACGCAGGGTCGGTCGTCGCCCACGACTTCGGGCTCGAGCCTTCCAGTTGAACGAGCACTGTTCAAGTTCAAATATCATCTTCAGTCAGACCCAAGCGGCGCCAAGCAGCAAACAAATGTGCATGGACACTTATATTAAAGAAAGAGGATGCGCACGTACCAAATGGATCTTGGCGCTTGCCAAAGTCCATGCGCGGTAGGTTGCGCGCGCGCACCACTCTCACGTGGAGCGTGCCATTCTGAGTGGACGCTGCATCGCTGGGCGCGGCGATGGAAGATGGAGGGGACGTGACGGTCTTGAGCTTGTTGGCCATCTTTTGCTTCTTTGGGGTGACGGTGACGCTTAGCTTGGTAGACGGTCGTTGACGCTTCGTGTCTGTAGTGGGAACTCGGCGCGTGACGGCAAAAGATCGACTGAGCTATTCGCGCAAGCGAGCGGATCCAAGAGACAGCCCGCCACCTCTTGCTTTCATTCACGGAACCACTTCAAATTGCGCGAAAAATCAGTATACTAGGCGTATACTCGGCATGAAAAGTATACGGACGGTATACGCTTGGTACATTTTCCACCAATGAAAGAAGACTCACAACAAACACGCGACGTCGTCAGAGGCGAGACTCGCAATCCATTGGCTGAAAATGTGTATCCCAACTGCCTCGTCGCTTTGTCCAGAAACAAAAAAAGCAATCTCTCGTTACAAGAGCATCCCGTTGGCTGTTCTTGTATGCGCGAGGTTGAGTCCTTTCGCCCACGATCAGAAAGTGACATGTTCCTAAAATGAGAGAATGTCACTATTCAACTAGTGTTCTTGTAGAGGGAGATTTCCTTTTTGCAAAGCGCGCGCTTTCCTTTTCACGCGCGCATTGACCATTACCGACGAGAGTCCGCGCGCATCCGTCCGTTGAAGCAGGTGAATCGCATTTCCGCATCTGCAGCGTGCACGTGTTGCAGCAGAAACAGTCAGCGAGAAGGAAGAGCTGTGTCACTGGTGCAGCTCTGTAATTGGTTCACCCGTCACGACACCCTTGCAAAAACGAGCAATGAGCGAGCTGGCCGAGCGTCGCAGCAGGCGCGAGCGCAAGAAGCCCACACAGATCTATGAAGTGCACGACACACGACGCACTGGTGATGATGAAGCAGACGATGGATTGCATGATGAGATCGAAGAGAGCGAGGAGGAGAGCGAGAGCAACGATGACGACGATGATGGCGAAGCTGACGAACGTCAGTTTGCGTCACCGAAGCCGAAGCCAAGAGCAAAGCCAACTGCTTCGCGAGCAACTCCTGCTAAGCAAAAGTCAGCTGCGCTTGTGCGACCACGCAAGCTGAAGCCGGTCCAAGAAGAAGGCAGTGGGAAGGCAAAGCGAAAGAGTGGTGGCGGTGAAAGCGATTCGGACGAGCCTGATGGCGACGCTATGTTCTTCGGTACGATACATTGGTGCATGCTTGGTTTAGTGCATTATTGTGTGCGACTTGTTTACTCAAGCCTTGATGTGGATGTGCGTTTTGTAGCGGCAACCAAGCGAGGCAACGCTTCACTTCGCAACCTGTTGATCGAATGGCGAGATCGCTACGAGGAAAACACAGAAGAAGCTACGAGAGAGATTTTGAATTTCGTCTTGCAGGTACGATTAGGCTGCCATTATTATCTTCGTTGCAGCTCTAACGCTGAATTTGTTGGGGTTTGTAACATTAGGCATGCGGCGGTGAGGGTCAGTGTGTTCCGACAACAGAAAAGTTGGATAAGCTCGACATGAGCGACTTGGTAAGTCTGTTTATTTCGTTGAAAGGATGGTTTTTGTAACACTCTTCTAACTTTATCATGTTTAGGTTGACTATGTCGTCGAGGACTTGGTGAAATCAAACGAAGGCTACCCGATTGCCTCTCGAATGAAAGCGTACAAGCGCTTCCAGCAAAACTTCATCGAGTTTTGGGACGCTTTTGTCACAGAATGCTTCGAAAGTGAGCTTCTGTTCACATCGACCATCGTCCACCAGTTTGTAGATTGGTGTAGTACGCTTTCGAGGTAAGAAAATGCTGCCGATGGTCGACGATGTGCTCAGTTTATGTTGCTGACTTGGTGTCTTGTTGTGTCTTGTAGTGCTGAAGTTCGAGCTATTCGGCACACCTCCACTATAGCAGCATACGCTATCGGGAACGCACTTGTCGTTTGCGCTCAAAATGTTGCTCAACAGCTTGTGGTGGTGAAACGCCAGCTGAATGCCGAAACAAATCCGTCCTCGTCGAGAAAGACCCCACCAAGTGGGAAGATGTCCAAGAAAACGGAGCTGCTAACAGAAAACAAGGCGATGTACGAGCACCGACTGCAGCAGCTAGTGCAAGTGGTGAACATCCTCTTCACTGGCGTGGTCGTCCATCGCTATCGTGATGTCATGCCCGAGGTCCGCATCAAAAGTGCAGAGACGCTTGGCTGCTGGATCTCAGCTTTGCCAGATCACTTCTTCAAGGACAACTACCTCAAGTACCTCGGCTGGATGCTGAATGACAAAGAAGCTTCGGTTCGACTTAGCGTTGTCAACGTACTCCGTGGACTATACGAGAAGGAGGAGTTTACGGAGAAGCTCGAACTGTTCACGTCCCGGTTTTTGCCGCGATACTTGCAGCTGTGCGACGACATGGACGATTCGGTTGTCCAGGCGTGTGTCCGACTTTTGATCGCAGTTGACAAGCGAGGTCTCATCAACTCGGACATCGATCTGGAATCGGTGGAAAAGTTGGTGTTTGAACCAGACAATGCTGAAATTCGGAAAGCAGCGGCGGAGTTCGTTTGCTTGCAGTATGATGCATTCGGGGTTGCTGAGTCGAAGCAAAACGCACAGCTGAAGCGAGATCAGCTTAACACTCAGGCGATCGCGCTGGTCGAGTTTGCTGAAGAGTACATCTACAACCACAACGCCCCTGCAGAGAGTGTTGAGATCGTGGTGGAGGCATTTTGGGGACTGGATGATTGCCGTAAGTATGCTGTTTTGTGTTCATCTTCATCCCGTTTAATACTGACGCATCTTGGTTTTTATTACTCTTGGTGCTCCATAGAGGTATTGCAGGATTGGAGGCTGCTCACCGATTTGCTGCTCGCTGACAAGTCAGCGCCTGACCTCACAAGCAATCAGCAAACCATCTTGATTCGGTTGTTGGTTGCCTCCGTCCGCAAAATCACGATGGAAGACTCGAAGAAGAAGGCAGCAACGGACAGGGTGAGCTTTACATTGCTATGTCTCTGCTATATTTGGCGTGGTAATAGCTGACATCTTGTGTCATGTTTTATGACCTAAAGGAGGAGATGACTGTGGCATTTTGCAAAGAAGTTCCAAGCCTGTTGGTGAGATTCCAGTCAGACGCCGAGAAACTGTCTTTGACGGTGGAGCTGATCCCAATGCTTTCCCTAAATGCCGATATCATTGGACCGCACCTTGGGCACGTGAATGAGCTGCTGGAAAAAATCAAGCACGCATACACGACCAACTCTGAAGAGAAGCTGCTCCTGGCACTTTCATTCGCGCTCCACCACTTGCTGCAAACTGACTATGAAGTGGTAAAACGGGAAGCAGAGCTGACTATTCACGAGTTAGCTCAAGAGCTGATTGAGCAAGTCCAGCACTCACTGGAAGACGACGTGAGGCTACTCGAGAACGACAATGATGGCACCAAGAAAGCACCAGGCAAGAGCAGTAAAGCGAAAGACCTGAGCGATGTGGAATTTGCGCTTTGCGTCTCGTTGCGCCGCCTCACATGCTTGATCCGGTATGTGAACGTCCGAGAATATTTGCCATCGGATCACAGCTCTGTGCCTGGGGGATCAACGTCTCGAAAGAGTGATGATCAAAGCAACAGCGTCAAATATGTCGTGGGCATGGATGGCGTTGTATCGGAGCTGGTTGCAGTAGTTCACCGAAGAACACGAAACATTCTTCACCTCCGTGAAGAGCTTAGGCGTCCGGATATGATCAAGCACGCTTTGATGGCTCTCTATCTGGACCTCCTCTGGCTGACAAGTCCGGTATTCAAGGATGCTGAAGCAGAAAATAAGCGAAAGACCCAAGACAAGGATCCTGCGGACAAGCAAGCTTCTCGGGAAGAGTTCGCGAATCAGTCCGTCCGAGAACAGATCGAAAGCGTTCGAAGAGCGAGGGCAGCGCTGGAAGACTGCTTTGTGTCAGTTTTGGAGATGCATCTCGAAAAGACTCAGCGTGCTGGAGACGAGGATTCCGAGCAAAAAGGAGAAAAAGATATCGAGTCCCAGCCAACGGAGATGGAGGAGATCGTCTTTGAAAGCGAGGAGGTCACGATGTACGTGAAGGAGTCGCAGCGCATTGCTTTCCTCACTTTCTGCGACACCCGCTGCTTGTTCGTAGAGAAGTTCGAGGAAGCCACACCACCGTACGATGCTTTGCATTGGCCGCTGCCACGGATCTTGGTGTTGCTGACGCAAATGTACTTCGAGAACGAGATGGAAGCTGCTGATCTGGACGAGCCCGAACACGAGAATGGCCTGGAAGAGAGCGAGACGCCTAACCCAGTATCGGAAGAGCAACAGTTTCACAAAGCTGAGCTGTTGGTTGCTCTCGGTAAAGTTTCTGTCAGCAATCCAAGCAACCGACGTCAATCAGCTGCCGTTCTGCGCTACTTTACTGAGAATGCAAAGCAGAGTGTGGAGATTGTGAAAGCATTCAGCAAGTACGTGAAAAACGAGACCCCAGTCCGCTACCTGGAGGTGCAAATGACAGCGCTGCGACAGCAATACCACTCAATCCTCGCTCTCAAAGACGAGCTTGATGCTTTGGCGAGCAGCGATGAAGACGAGGATTCCCGTCAAGAACTTCAAGAAACTGTGGAGCATAGTGAAACACAGCTCAAGGATCTTGCAAAGAAGCTAAGCCAGTCGCTGGGTGTTGGGAAGATCTCGCCGTCGTTGCGAGCGCCATTTTTCCGTTTTCTGTGCGAGGGTATTCGATACTCGCTGGAAAAGCGTGAACACTTTGCGTTCCTAGATCCGCTCCGGCCGTACCTGGGGCATCTCGATGTATCGAGTATGAAGCAGCTGCGAACCTACTTTCTCCAGCTTCTTGAAGAACTTGCTGAAACACCTGGTACCGAAGAAGAGCTGAGTCAAGACTGGCGCATTGTATTCGATTTTCAATCGGCGATCACGAGCAAGAGGAAAGAAAAGCCACAACCTGCAAGGATATCTGTAGCTGTCGAAGATGAAATGCAACCAGCCGAGCCTGCAATGGTTGAGAGAAACGTTGAGGAAGAAGTGTCGGTGACGACGCTGAATTCGAAGAAACACGAGCGATCACTTCAGATGCAAGCTGATACGGGTGATGCAGATGAGGAGACTGACAATAACAGGCGTGACAGTGATGCTCGCGACCACGAGGCTGCTCGCGTGGATGATAACGCAGCTTTGGAGCAAAACAAAGCACCGGAATCAAACGGCGCAGCTCTTAGCGAGGTCAATGGGCAAAACGGCGAATTGTCTCGACCACAGCAAAACGAGTCCAGTACCCCAGCGAAGCGACAAAAACGATCTCTTATTGAACAAACGAGCGATTCTAGAGTGGCTGTCATCGCTGAGAGTGCGGAAACATCGGAGGAAACGCCGAATACTGCTGGAGAAGGCAAGAAGCGGAGTATCGATGATTCTGAACCGAGGAGAACTCGAGCTTCATTCACGAAGCGGAAGCAAGTGCGTTACCAAACGGAAGATGCCAAGCCGAACAGCGAATCCAAAGACGAAGCAAAATCTCCAGAAGACGATGCATCTCGAGCGTACGGTGAAGCTCCGCCAGCCCAAGTGGAGCTTGACGAAGACGACGAGATCGATTCGAGGCGAGCCCGACGCAGACGTCGAAGCCTGATGCTTGGGCAACTCTAGTCCGTCTGCGATTTAGATCCGTGCAAAGAAAAGGGAGCACGGCGAAATGGTCTAATACGAAGGTAAAGGACAAGATGGCCTTTTTGAGAAAGTCGGAAACTTCATTTTATCTTTATGTATGCGTATTCAATCGGACCTCTGGGATTGCGAAGCTCGTCGAGAGCTGCTCATTCTTTTGAGGCAGCGGATACGTTCTTCGTGGCTTTGCCCATTTCGACACTTCGCGTGCGCGCCGCAAAGTTGAGTGTGCAGAACGATTCGTCGCTATTGTAGTCGACTGGACTGGCGCAGGCGACCATGAGCGTCTTCGAGTCACCGCCGAGCGCGTCTTGCAAGAGGTACGTCAGCGACGAGTTGCGGTATGGTACATGCTTTGCCTTGCTCGCTCGCGCAGCGATCACGTCGCCTAACGCCGAGAGGGATTTGTTGATGTTCTGTGCCTCTTTCAGGCGCTGTCCCTCCGCACCAGTCTTGGAGAGCCGCTCCGAGCCAGCCAAGTCGACCAAGAAGAGCTTGCCATTCGACACGGCGCTCGTGACAATATTGAGGCTCTTCATCTGGATCGAGAGGATCGAGTGGCTGCGACTGCTGTGCTCGTTCATGTCGGTGGCGTGTGTGCTCCGGTTCTTGTTGCCTCGCTTGATGAGCTCAAAGACTTCGTCCAGCGTTTGCACCGGGACGACGGTCAAGCCCGGCACAAAGTTGCCCGTGGGTCCCTGGCGAACCTGCAGGTTTGTGTTTGCAGCGTCTTGCGCCAGCAAGTCGCGGATCTGCTCGTTGTAGATCTCCATGACACTCACTGTGATCTCGTCTTGGTACTCTTTGCAGCGCTGCGTCTTGCGTTCAAAGAGCTCCTGCAGCGACCGAGTGTTGATACCAGGGCTATCGGCTGGCCCAGCCATCGTGTGCCTACCACACACACACACAAAGTCATACAGTAGCGGATGAGATCGGGACTTCGTCATGCGCAGGCATTAACGTACGTTTTGCCAGAGCCCGTTTGGCCATAGGCGAAGATGCAGACGCTGTACCCATCCAGGATACTGGTCACGAGCGGCCGGACCTCCGAGAAGAGCTGATCCTGGGTCGAGTTCATGTCGAAGACGCGGTCGAACTCCCAGGTCTTCATCTTGCCCTTCTCGCCCGCGAGCGTGATCTCTTCGTTCGTGAACTTGCAGATCATCTTGCTGCCGCTGGTGACCTCCGACTTAGAGATGGGACGCACGCGACAGAGCACGCGGATGTTGCCCTTGAGCTCCTGGACGAGGTTGAACAGGCGCTTGCGCTCCTTCATCTCGCGCTTGTAGTTCTCGACAACGCCAGCCATCGCGTCCGTCTGCTTCTGAATCCGTTGCGTGATCTTCTCAGCCAGCTGCTTCGCCATCACGGGGAACTGCTGGTTCTGGCTCGTGATTTGCGATTTCAAGGTCGCGAGGTCGGTTTTCTGCTTCTGCAGCTGAGTGTGGAGATTGCCGATAACTTTGCGCTTCGACTGCTGGTCTTTCGACGTGCTCTCCAGGCGCTTCTTCAAGTCCAAGATCGCCTTTTTCGCCTGTTCCTTGATCTTCGTGAGCTCGCCTTCTGCAGTCGCCTTGAGCTTGGCGTTCTTCTCCTCCAGTGCCGCCTCCTTGGCTTGAGAAGCCTTGGTGTGCTGCTCCATCTTGGCATTTGCTGCCTCGATCGCCGCCTCTAGTTCCTTCACTCGTGCCTGTGGAGACCAAGAAACGAATTGTTAGCGACCAAGAGAGCGTCCAAGAAAAGCAGGGAGACTCAAGAGGTTGCGAACCTGAAGCCCAGCTTCGACCTTGGCAGCTTCCTTCGCTGCGTTTGATGCAGAAGCAGCCGACGCTTTTGCTGCGTCAGAGGAGGACAAGTTTGCGGCCTGCTGGCTAACTGCGAGCTCCTTCTCCAGGCGCTGGATCTGTTTGCACGAGGAAACGAGATACAGCAGAGGTCAGCATGGAGGCACTACGACGACATGAGAATCAATATACATCATATACCGTTTTCGTGGATGTCTGCTGGGAATTCTCCGCATCAGCAAGCTGCTCATCACGATTTCCAGCAAAGCAACATGGCCAGAAGACAGAAATGAGAACAGAGAGCACAGTGTGTGCAACAAGGAGAGCAACTCAAGATTACCTTCTTCTGGAGAGCGCGGAGCTCCTCGACGTTCAACAACGTCTCTGCTGGTGGAGTTGGTGGCACTGAGACCTGCGCATTCGCTAGAGGTGCCGCTGCTTTGAGGTCTGCGAGCTTCTTCTGCGTCTCTTTGAGTTGCTGTGCCAAAGTGCGCTTCTCAGCCTCGACTGCTTCCAACTTTGCCTTGCTCACATGATCCTCTTTCTTCGGAGAGTTCTCTTTCACAGCGAGGGCGGTTGCTTTGGCATTTGCAGTCAAGACATCAGCTTTGAGAGCCTTGTTCTCGGCGCTAAGTCTGTCAATTTCCGACTTCAGTACTCCAAGCTCAGCGAGCACCTCACCATCAGGTGAAGATGAAGAGTTACTACCACCACCGGACGACAAAGACGACGAAGTCTTTACGAGTGGCGCGCTATACTCCTCAAAGTCAATCCCGGCCGTGTGGAGCTTTGCCTCGAGCTCCTTGATCGTACCGGTCATCTCTTCGAGCAGCTCCTGCTTTTCCTGGATCTTCTTGGTCATCGTGGTCTTGAGGATCGCGGTCTGCGACTTGCTCAGTAGCTGCAGTTTGTCAAGCGAGTCCTGCGCCTTCTGCTCGTTTTCACGTGCCGTCTCAAGCTCTTTCTGAAGCTTCTCTAGTTGCTCCACCATTTCTCTGCTGAAATTGCCAGCCGCTCCCGAGCCATGACGAGCTGCCTTTGATTTATTCGCAGCTTTCCCAGCTGAATTCTCGTCGTCGCTGCCGTCGCCTGGGGTCTCCTGGTCGTCGTCCGAGAGTCCGAGCTCGTCCTTCAGCTGCTTCCTTCGCACCGTGACCTCGTAGCGTGCGTCATCATCGTCATCGTAGCCATTGCCACCACGGTGGTTGCGCAATTGCGTTCGCTGGGCAAGCCGAGGGTCATAGGTCGCGGGTCTCGAGAATGCTATGCCACTGCTGGGCGGTGGACGGTCCCGCGTCTCACGGTCTCTCTCGCGCTCACGATCACGGTCTCGTTCGCGGTCCCGAGAATCGCGCTCGCGAGGACGGTCGTAGCCGTCCCGGTCGCGCAAGTCCCGCGAGTCTCGTTCGCGCTCACGGTCGCGGTCTTTCTCGCGCTCCCGGGTCTCACGATGGCGCTCCCGCTCGCGCGACTTTGGGGAAGTGGACGCCTCACGGTCGCGGACTTTGTCGCGACTGTCCTTCTCACGATCGCGCCCACTGCGGGTACTACGCTCCCGGTCCCGATCTCGGTCCCGATCACGAGACTCGCGCTCGTTGCGGTCGTAATCTCGATTGCCAGTTCGCTCGCGCTCCATCGTGTGCTTCTGTCTCTCTTCTATCTCTCAGGCTAGGCGGGAGTGGAGAATTGCGGCGGAAGCTGGACTGAGAGTTGAGCACTTCACTTCACCCAGGCTTGCAGGTCAGTTGAGCTCTTGAGCTCTTGAAACTTTGGAGCTCCTCGTGGGAAGGCGAAGAGAAGTCCGAAACCGCCCGCAGGAGCATGAAGCAAGTCAAAGCTGACTTGCGATGATGATGAACAAGAAATTGGTTTCTTGGCCGTAAAAAGAACTTGGAAACGGACTGGAGGCTGCTTTATGGGACCTTCCTTGAAGACGAGGAGGCTGACCAACATGGGGTCAATGGGATTTGGATAAATTACTGGAGATGCACTATCTAGTGGGTCCTCTTCCTCACATAATCACTCGCGGCTCAATGGGCCAGAGCCCCATGCTCTGCGCAGACTCGAGCGCTGGATGTTTCTTTGGCACCTGGCGCTGCTCGTGCTTTCTCTGCACCAGGAGATCGCCCTGGGTCTTCTTCCCTGGCAATCCTGCAGCTCCTGGGATCCGTGGCGGCAACAGAGCCTTGGGTTTTGAGCTACACACTGTCGGGAGAGAGGTCATGCCAGTCAGACTGCCACCACCACCAGAGGCAGCTGTGGCTTTGGCGCCCGCAGGTGAGACTGAGTGGGACTTCTTCGATCCGGTCCCATGGCCGCCACCACATCCGAGAAAGGACGAAGAGCTCCGTAGCTGGTCGACTTTCTTGAGGATCGCGGCCCCAGAGAGCGACGATCTCCTTCGCTGCCGTGTTGCAATGCCTTCTTTCCTGATCACATCAGTCTCCTGATCTTGAGGCTGCTCGACATCTTGAGCTCCGTCGGAGCACAACGTCTTTGGCTCGAGAAGGGGTGAAGTAGCCCAGAGCTGCGCCTGCTTGGCGCGTAGGAAGTGCTGCTGCGGGCCCACGACGCTCCCGGGGCGGCACAGCCGCAGCCACGCGACCGCCTCTTCAGCTGAGAACCGGTAGGTCTTCATGAGATAGCACGCGATGAGCGTACCCGTGCGGCCAAGCCCAGCCTTGCAGTGCACGGCGATGGCCCCACCATCATTCGTAACTGAGAGTGTGGTCTCACAAGCGAGTAGAAACTTGCTAAGCACAGCCTCAGATGGACACGAGCCGTCGGGAAAATAGAGATCCAGGAACGCTATCCCCGCATTCGTGAACCGGGTCTTGTCGTACCGCTTGCGGCTCAGACGCACCACGAGCGCCACGTCGCGCGTCTTGAAATACGGCACATAGTGCTCCGGAGCGAGCTTGACGGCGCCCGTGGTCACGCTCTTGGCGTAGACGTCATGCGGGCCCGCGAACGCGACGAACTGGGGCGAGATCCACGCCAGATCGCCGTTCTCAGGCTGTTCGTAGTGGTAATACTCTTCAGTGCTAAACCCCGTGGGGGACACGAGCTGGGCCTGGAGCGCCTTCTCGAGTCCGCGGAGCACATGCTGCACCGTGAGCCCGAACGAGTCGCTGCCGCGGGTCGCGTCATGGAAGTCCGGCAGCTTGAGGTGCTTGAAGGGCGCGAAGGCCTGCTCGGCACTGTAGCCGAGGCTCAGGATCGCCCAGCAGCCGAGGATGCACACAGCGTTCGCGCGATTGTGCTCGTGACGCAGCTGGAGCTCGTGGTGTGTCTCACGTGAAGCGACCAAGGCTGGAAGCGATGCGTGGACGCACACGCGCGCCTCGCGGTTGCCGCTCTGCTGTAGGTGCTCGAGCTTGGCGTCGAGCTTGCGCGCGAACGCGACCACGTGACCGAGCGAGAGCGGCCCGAAGTCCAGGTAGAAGCCCGCGTACGGGAACTCGCGCGCCACGTCGATGAAGTGTACGAGGTCGGATGATGCCGACAACGCTGGGCCTGCAGCTGCTGCCGTGGTGCAGCGGCTCGAGATGAAGTAGAGCTTGCCGGGCAGGAATTCGACGAGCTCGAGAGGCTGCGCCATCGTATCGCAGTGGGCTGTCTGTCTGGATGGATAGATGGAGAGGCTGGCAAGTCGGAGACTGCGGCTCGTCGACCGCGAGGAGCTCTTGGCTGCTGTGCTTGAATGAATCTCTCGCACTTGATGAGCAGTGGCTATTTTTGAGTCAACTTGAGCTTCTGGACTTGCGCCAAAAGACGCCGATGAGGCGTCGTGTGGATACGAATCGTTTGTGTTGTGCAAAATTAGCGATAGTATACTTTTGAGAAGGTCTGAATATATACGTACCCAATAAACAGAATACCATATTTGAAAGGGTATCATTTGTATTCTGTTCATTAATAACGTGGTTAATGTACGAAACACAGCCAGACTTGAATCTCGGAAATAGAGCGCGAGAGGTCCACTCTTGATTAAACTTGAGAGTGGAAATGGCCACTTTTTGTACAAAACTTTAAGAGCCGTGTTGAAGCCCCAACCATCGTTGCACTGCAGCCACGTCACTTTGTGTGGACAGAGGAGACACCCGCACGACTGCACACAGAGACATCCACACGCACGCACCTGACTGCTTGCACTGTGTTTTTCGCACACGTATGAGAGACTCATTCCCACCATGCGAATGTTGTCACTCCATGACGACTGGGTATCTATTTTTTTTAGTCCCACCGTAGGAGATGATCTAAAAAACACCAGCCATTAATCCTATTTTCGCCCGCCAACACCATTCATTGAGCCAAAAAAAAGAAGAAAACTCTATAAAAACAGCCCAGCGGTAGGCTAAGGAAAGCTCGTCTCAGTCGAACTCTTGCTGGTGAGCGCTTAGGAGAAATGGATGTTGCGCGCATTAAAGCGCTCGAGCAGCCTGTAAAATTTTAAATAACATATTGAGAGAGAGAAATAAGCACACAGTGCGTGAGAACTCTGTGACACCAGCAGCAGCAGCATTCAAAATCTGTCGCGCCATAAAGCAAAAAAAATTTAAAAAATAATAATGAACAACGTACGCGAGGAAGTCGTCCTGGTCCATCTTGGCGCCGCGCTTCTGGCCGAAGTCCTCGATCGCGAGCACCTCTTCGACTACCTCCTTGATGTCAAAGTTGCTGTCTGGGAGCTGCTCATAAAAAAAAGTATTAAAAATATGGATCACACCGCGCCAAACAAAAGTCAGTTTACCACCACACAATAATAATAATAAAAATATCCCCAGGCTGTACCTCGTTGTTGAGCGAGCAGTAGGTCTTGTAGTTCTCGTCAAGGATCTTAAAGATCGACTTGGTCGTGAAGCACGAGTGCAGCGTCTTGTTCTTGCGGTTGAACACGATCTTGATCATGCCGTCCCACTCGGTAAAGTTCACGGGCGGCGGTGGGTTGCGCGGCTCGATGCGCACGACGCGCGACTCGACCTTGGGCGGTGGCCGGAAGTTGTTGCGGCCGACCTTGAGCAGCTGGTCCACCTTGGCCAGCAGCTGTGTGTTGACCGACAGGCGGCAGTAGAGCTCGTCGCCCGGCTTGGCGCTCAGGCGCTTGGCGAACTCCTCCTGGAACATGATCACGGCACAGCGGAACATGGGCCGGTGCGACAGCAGCTTGAACACGAACGGCGATGAGATCTGTAACATAAGAATAATAATTAGCATTGTGAGAAAGGCATCAAGCATGCAGGGATAGAGTATTGTATGTGTATGGGTACCTGGTACGGCAGGTTGGCCACGCACACATCGAAGAACGGAAGCTGCACCTTCATGACGTCACCATGGATGATCTGCAAGTGATTCATGTGCTCGCTATACACACATTAAAATATTAGCAATGCCCACTCAATACGAGGAGCTCTTTACGAGCGAACAATATTAAAAAAAAAAACGTACGTGTTCTGGACACGCTTCTGCACCTCGGCAACCATTCGCGGGTCGAACTCGACGGCGACGACGCGCTTGGCGCGGTCGAGCAGCTTGACCGTCAGGTTTCCTGTTCCGGGACCGACCTCGAGGCACACGTCCGTGCCGCGGATGGCCGCCTTGTCCACGATCTGCGTGACGATCATGGGGTTCTTGAGGAAATGCTGTCCGAGCGACGTGTTGGGCGTCGCGAGCGTGCGGCCATGCGAATTCTGCGAGGCCGCGGCCGTGCCCACGTCGCGGTGGCGCTTCTTGTTGTCCTTGGGCATGGCTCCTGCTCGCTGATGCGTGTGAAGGAAGAGCTTCTCAAAGTGATGGCCTCAATTTCTTTATCAGTCACGCCAAACGGCGCTCCACCATTGCTCTTTGACACGGTAACAGTATACAGGTATACACCTTTTTATCCGATTTTCTATTTCTAACTTGTCATGCACTTTTTTTAACCGACAGGTATACGTCACTATACTCGAATGCTGCAAAGTTTATCCGTATCCCTGTTTATTTTGACGCGCCAAAAAGAAAAGCGAGATCATGATCAAGCTAGAGCTGGAGCTGCTGGCGCGGAGGCAGCGCCTTGTGCGCGCGCTTGCGGGCGGTGGCAGCCGCCGCATCGCTTCACAACTACGCCCTAATGTGTCACTAACATGTGCGCATGTACAGCTGTATGACGCTATGCCCACTGCTATCACCTCCCCGCACTCAGCGCGATCGCTCTCGTCCTCGTCGTCGACGGGCTTCCGCTGCGGCGACTGCGGCGCGAGCTTCGTCAAATGGCAGGGCCAGTGCAGCTCGTGCAGCTCATGGGGGTCCATCGCTCCAGCCAAGGCCGCTGCATCATCTGCCTACCGCCAGTCGAATGCGTCCAGCTTCAGCCATGCGCACAAGAAGGCAAAGCACAATGCGGTGCCGTGGGCTGGTGCAGAGGACGATGTGGTGCTCAGGACAGTGCTGCGCATGAACGACGTGCAGGGCGAGGCTGTGACCGAGCGCATCAAGCTCCCTGAGCGTGAACTGGTACGTGTACCTCTGTGTTTGTGCGTGCTGAGCCATGCTTGTTTGCTGACGTGTGCACTTTGCTGTTGGCATTAGAACTGGGTGCTTGGCGGTGGTCTCGTGCCAGGCTCACTGACGCTCGTCGCAGGAAACCCTGGCGTTGGCAAGAGCACGGTACGTCATTATTCTAGTATGATGGCGAAATTGGTCACGAGCTCACCGCTAATAATTGCCAACAGCTCGCGTTACAAATCGCCAACATGCTGGCACACGGCTCGTCATTCGGAGAAGAGACGACCAGTGGACGCGAAGT
The DNA here is from genome assembly GCA_023334015.1 of Globisporangium paddicum. Taxonomy (NCBI): domain Eukaryota; phylum Oomycota; class Peronosporomycetes; order Pythiales; family Pythiaceae; genus Globisporangium; species Globisporangium paddicum. The sequence continues at coordinate 19,303 of JAASFV010000234.1, forward strand.
GCTCTACGTCTCGGGCGAGGAGAGTGCGCTGCAGGTCAAGATGCGCGCTGAGCGGCTGGGCGACGTGAGCGACGGGCTCTTCGTCGCCAGCGAGACCAACATCGACACTGTGATCGCGATGATCGAGCGGAGTGCGAGCGATGCCAGTAGCAACGTGTTCGCAGCCGTCGTGATCGACTCGATCCAGACCGTGTATGCGGACGACATCCCGTCGGCCGCGGGGACCGTGAACCAGGTCAAGGAGTGCACGCTGCGCCTGCTACGACTCGCCAAGCTGCGCAACGTGCCCATCATTCTGATTGGCCACGTCACAAAGAGCGGCGACATAGCCGGCCCGAAAGTGCTGGAGCACATTGTTGACACTGTCGTGCAACTCGAGGGCGACCCGCAGAGCGCACGCCGGTTCCTGCGGTGTCAGAAGAATCGCTTCGGCAACACGAGCGAGGTGGGCGTGTTCAACATGACGGACGCCGGGCTGCAGCCGCTCGTGAACCCGCTGCTCGCCTTTGTGGGCTCGACCGCGGACGAGAGCGGTCAGAATGGGGACTTCGAAGGTTACGAAGACGACGAAGAGGATGGCTCACTGGACGGCTCGTCGATCACCATCGCGATGGAGGGCACACGACCAATCCCACTGGAGATCCAGGCGCTGGCAAACCGCTCGCACTTTAACGTGGACGGCAAGGGCGGAGCGTCTTTCTCCAGAGTGCGAGGCGTGGGCGTAGCCTTTGACAAGCTCCAGTTGCTCTTCGCGGTCATGGAGAAGCGCGCCAAGATATCGTTCCACAACCAGAGCGTGTTTGTGAACGTGGCCGAGGGCTACACGATCCAGGAGCCTGCGGCGGACCTGGCGCTTGCGGTCGCACTCGCGAGCTCGGTGCTTAGTCGGCCCGTAATCAAGCGCGCCGTGTTTCTTGGTGAGATCGCACTCTCGGGCCACCTGCGACCCGTGAAGATGCTCGAGTCGCGCCTCGCGGCGGCATCCAAGATCGGGATCGCCGTGTGCGTGATCCCCAAAGTTTACTGCCAGGAGACCAAGAAGGCGCTGCGCAAGTTCGACGACTCGCTCACAATCATCGAGGCTACGACGCTGCTACAGGCGCTCAAGGTCGCTCTGCAGGCCGCTTCCGATGCTGATGCTGGTGATGACGAGGTTGAACAGCGGGAGGCTCAGGCCATCAACACGTAAACATATATATTTAATGTTTCACAGAGCGCCTTGATGGGCGTGACGTGAGCTGTGTGGTGTGTGCTGCCTGGAAGCCTTGGGATTTCAGTTCCTGGTGCGCTTCTTGCCGCTGTTGCCGCCCACGAGCGCGTCAAGCGACATGTGCAGCTTGTCTTCGAGCGCGAGCTTGGACACCACTGGGGAGCTACTGCTAATAGAGCTCTTGGCGTATTTGCTCTTGTTAAACTTGCTACCAGCCGCCTTGACGATCTTGGACGCGTGCTGTGTCTTGTTGCTCTTGTCGTTGCTGTTACTGTGGCTGGTCACTTTCGGACCGAGCACGCGGCCGTTGATCACGAGCGTCTTGTTCGTACTCGCCTGGACTTTCCCGTGCGGCCGGTGGGTCGCGTGCAGCTTCTTCGGATTCATCTACGTAAACAAAACATGCGCACAGGGAATGACCATCAGCCGCTCACACCTGACTATATGGTTAGCCATGCAGCCACCTCTATCGTACATGTGCTCGGCCCTTTCCGGTCGTGTTGTGCTGATGATGTTGTGGCGCTCGGTCGTCACCGACAGTGATCCCCACTGTGTGTTCAATTACAAAGACGCAGTGAGTCAGCTGTACGAGACAGGGCGACAAGAGAGAGCAGCCTATAGACACGATCAATACAGACACGCACGTGTTTTCTGCAGCGCCTCAATCTGGCGGTCGTTGAACTGGCCGCCGGCGCTCACCTTGCGCTCGTAGAACTTGCGCAGCGCCTCGTCCTTGTTGGAGACGATCTTGCCGCCGAGCCACGGGATCCGGCGGCCCGCGCCCGACGTGGCGCTGCTCACAGGCGCGGAGCTCATCTTAACGTGCGAGAGCACGACCACCTTCGTCATCTCTGCTGCAGCTGGTCGGATCCACAGAGCTGTGTCTAATAGGGTCTTGCGTGCCGCCTTCTCGTACTGTGCTCTCTGCTTACGGTGGAACGAAAATGTAGATGAGCCTAATTTAAGGTGGCAGTAGATTTTGTTTAATGTGGTGTACATTATCTTACATGTATTCATATTTTTAGGGCCAGTGGTAAGCTATTAAATAATGTGGTCCACGTTATTTTGGGGTGACTTCATGCTTGTCAAACACAAAAATGGCGGGAGTTGTGCTATTCGCTCAAGAATGGGGAAGAAGCTCCTCGATGACGACGCCTCGGAGCCCGACATGGAGGACCTGGTTAAGCCGCCGCCGCGTAGAGCTGTGAAGAAGGTCAAGAAGGAACTAGCAGTCAGCGTCAAGGCTGCTACCGCAACCAGCAGCAGCAGCAGCGGTGTTCCGCAGCATCACGAGAAGACGCACGACTTTGACATGAAGGAGCTCCGCGACGTGCGCGAAAACCTCCTGCGGTGGTACGACGCACACCGCCGGAAGCTGCCGTGGCGAGGTGACCCGCCGCCGTACCTCACGACCGCCACGCACACCAAGCATACGGCGGCAGTGAAAGCCAAGCAGAAGAAAGCGGGCACGATGGACGCATTCTTGAGCGCGACCGCGAAGACTGAAGATAGCAATGCCCAGCAGCTACAGAATGAGAGCGAGGCAGGTGAGGCGCTCAAGAGTGAAAATTCCACGGATGCGATTGCGCCTTGTGAACTAGACGTCATGCCTCGCAAGGTGTCGCCGTACGAGACGTGGGTGTCCGAGATCATGCTCCAGCAGACGCGCGTGGACACCGTCGTGGACTACTTCCTACGCTGGACGAACAAGTTCCCGACTGTCCAAGCTCTCGCAAACGGGAGCGAAGAGGTACGGATACAGTGGTACATCATGGAGAACGAAAAATTTACTAACACGTTATTTAACTGCATCAGGACGTCAACTCGCTCTGGGCGGGCCTCGGGTACTACCGCCGCGCCCGCATGCTCCACTCTGGCGCGAAGTACGTCGTTGAGAACTTCAGCGGCGAGCTGCCGTCAACAATCGACCAGCTGCTGACAATCCCAGGCATTGGGCCTTACACTGCAGGTGAGTTGGTCGTTGGTTCATTCTGTGTCTGCTTAAGCGACTGTCTACTCACGTGTTTGATTGCTTTGAACGAACCAGGCGCCATTTCGTCGATCGCATTTGGAAACCAAGAGCCGCTGGTCGATGGGAACGTGATTCGCGTGCTCGCGAGACTGCGCGCTATCGGCGCCGACCCAAAGAACAAGCAGCTCATCAAATTTTCGTGGTAAGGAGCTGTGTATACATCGGTTCATCGTGGTTGAAAGACCGCATCGTATTAAACAACATATCATGATATGACGATAACAGGAAGGCCGCAGGTGAGCTCGTTCAGGAGTGTGAGCGACCAGGAGAACTGAACCAAGCGCTCATGGAGCTCGGCGCCACCATGTGCACCGTCCAGGTACAGCTCTGTCCGTTTTTTTTAAACTCATTCTAAATTCTCAGTCAAGATGCTAATCAACTGAGGTGCTGGGTTCTCGTATGAATGGCAGAATCCAGAGTGCGCTCGATGTCCCGTGCGAGCTTCGTGCCTGGCGTACGAAGAGTCCCAGACGAGCCAGAAGAAAGCGCTCACAGCTGAAATCTCGGAGGGCGACGCGTGTCAACTCTGCGATGCAAGCCGATACGACGAGTGGCACGAGAAGCTACGTGAGGTACGTGATCATTTTAAGAGAAACCAAGAAGAGCGTTTTATCACTTGATTGGGGCTCGCTAACGTAGTTTTGATGCTCAACAGGTCACGAAATATCCACTCAAGGCCAAGAAAGCGGACTCGAAGAACGAAGTGATCTGTGTGTCTGTCATCTCTTACGAGGTCAAACAAGAAGAAGCTCGAAACGGTGATGACAGCACTCCAACAGCTACTCCGACAGCTGGGAAACGGAAAGCAGCTCTGACAAAAAAGGGTGACGAGCTGCCTGCGAACTGGAGTTTCCTCATGGCGAAGCGCCCCGACGAAGGTCTGCTCGCGGGCCAGTGGGAGTTCATCCACAAGAAGGTATCTACCTACCTATCTTCGCCTGTCAAATTCGGTCTCTTTATACATAAAACTGGGGTCACAGCATGCTGATTCTGTCTGTCTATGTCAGGTCGACGATGGTGACAAGATCCCAGCGTTCGCGCAGCGCAAGAAGCTCATGGGCCTCGAACTCTCTAATCTGATGGGCAAAGAGCTCTTCAAGTCAGCCAGCCACCGCAGCTTCCAGCGTCGCGACCTGGGCGAGCTCACGCACATTTTCTCGCACGTCAAGCACCACATGGGCGTCGAGCACCTGCACTTTGCCTCCAAGCCCAGCATGCTGGGCGCTGATGGTGATGATTACGCGGATGGTGATGAAGAGAGGGCAAAGCCGAGGATCCGGTGGATGAACGCGGCCGAGATGCAGCAACTGGGTATCACGACTGGGGTCAAGAAGATCCTGAGTCTCGTGGCAAAGACGCCACCAGTGAGCAGCATGGGCGCCGATCAGCAGGCTGCAGACGGTGACAAGCCCACCACCAATACCAAGCCTCGGAAGAGCAGTGGCGTCACGCGCTCACACGTCGCAGAGCGAGCGTCGACGTCATCGACTAAGCGGCTGAAAACGTTGACCAGCTTCTTCAAGAAATAGAGGGATATCCATTTATAGAGTTCATTTTACACAATATTCTGATAAACTATAATATAAAAAATAAAGGTATATCAATTCATATGACTACTGTTTAGCGAAACTCTGAGAACACAAATGCACTGCTGTGCCGGGAATGGTAAAAATACAAAAAGCGTCACCCGGTGACGGGACGAGTGAGTCGCGGGGCACCCGACAGCATCTCATGGGACCGAGCGGCGAGGCCGCAGCTGCGCATGCGGGCGCTTTCGTTCTGCAGATGGACGCGCTGCCCGTGGTGGTGCTCTCGACGGCCGCAACAGCAGCGATGACGAGCGTAGAGTTGGCATCCAGGGCGCTCGACGACGAGCACTACCAGCCGAGCAGCAGCAGCAGCTCTGCGTCGCCATCGCCGCCCGCTTACGAGACCGACACGGTGGTGTACTTCCGCAAGATCGTCGCAGACGACATTGAGCAGGTTCGCGGACTCCACGAAACGTGGTTCCCCATTCGCTACAACCAGGTGCGTACGTGACGAGGTTGTGTGTGTGTATACGATTATTTTTGAGTGCGTTATTCACATGTACTGTCTTGGTGCGTATCAGTCGTTCTATGATGGAGCTGCGAGTGGGATGTGGATGGAGACAGGTGGGCCGCTCTTCACACAGCTCGCGGTGCAGATCGTACAGCCAGCGCCACCACCGCCACTATATGAGAGCAGCTTTGTGCATCCGATGCTGGCGCCGTCGCATTTGGACAGCAGACCCATCGAGTACATTCTCGGTGCTGTAACAGCGAGTACACTGCCGCTCGCGAAGATCGAGGACCCGGACCTGATCGCCGCCGATGACGTCGTGCACACGCACGTGATGTACATCCTGACGCTCGGCTGCCGCTCAAGTGTGCGGCGGAAAGGCATCGCATCTGCGCTGCTCCAGGAATGCATTGACCAGGCCGGGCGGCAGCCGAACTGCGGCGCCGTGTACCTTCACGTCAAGGCTGACAACGTGAGTGCGCTGCGCTTCTACGAGAAGAACGGATTCCAGAACCTTCGCTTCTTGCAAGGTGCGTGTGCGGATTGTATTGGCGATATGTGGATTGGCCATACACAGCTGACTCTTACTTGGGCTCTTTCGTAGATTACTATATGATTGACGGCGCCCGCCACGATGCGTACCTGTATATCCGCTACGTGAACGGCGCTGGGCCGCAATCAAGCTGGCTCGAGCTGATCGCAAGGTGTGTAGCCATTCATGTATCCTTAAGCCTTGCTCTGGGGCTTTGACAAGGAGCTCAACAATGTTGTGATTATGCTGATAGACCACTGCTCGTGCTGTTTTCGATCGCGTCCAGTGGGTGGCGGAAACTCGTCGACGGGCTCTCGAGCGACCACGAGGAGCACACGCACGCATCCTTGGGCTCGACCGCTTCCTCAGCCAAAGCGAGAGACCTGAATGCCGCCGTGGCGTCCTATGTATAACAACATCCCATGTAGGGCTAACCTGTCAGCCAACAGTGTGAGAGAATGACAGCAAGCACGCTCATGCAAAGTAAGTAGATAGATCCCTCAAACTAACTAATAAGTTCTATACGCCATCCTGTGGGATGCTCCGAGAGGATCTTCGCGTTGGCCTTTTCCCAGTGGCCGGCGAAACCAATTTCTAAAATTGACGGCGGTTGAGATGCGAGAGCGCGAGTCCTTGCCATTCGCCCGAGTTTGCTTTGCAAAGCCACAATCAGAAACATCAAACGCAGAGCAAGCATGGACTTCGAAGACCTGCTCGACGAAGTGGAAGGCGTGATGCAAGGCACGACGCTCTCTAGCAGCACCAACGGTTCGTCTTCGAGAAAGTCAAGCTACGGCTCTTCGACAACTCTGTCAACGACAGCGAAGACGACCTCGGACCGCCCTTCGTACTCTAGGACCAACAGCACGTCACGGGTACAGTGATATTGTCCCAACCTCCGTGGAAGTGATGAGCCTAGGAAAGAACTAACCTTGGTGACCTCTGTTGGCTAGAACGACATTGACGACTTGCTCGACATGATCGGCGACGACGAGAGCGAGCCTGCGGCAGCGGTGCATCCACGCTCAGCGTCGTCGGCAATCTCAACTTTGTCGTCAACATCGTCAAACAAAGATGAATTCCAAGGCGGCAGCAAGAAAAAGTAGGAGCAAACACTGATTTCTTTCTCGTACCTTGATGCAGCCGTTGATTTGGGCTGGCTGACGTCTTCGTATGTTTCGATAGGTGCTCGCAGCTGCTGTTGGATGGCGAACACTCCAAGCGCGCAGTGAACACAGCGCTATCGTCCCACAGGTGAGCGCGAGCAATTGTCAGTATCGTAGTTTGGTGCATGTTATACTCACTTGATGGCTCTCCAGTGTCTGCTCGAACCTGCGGTGCAACGACTGCGACTTCACCGTCGTGCAGTTTCTTGGCAAGTACGTATTCCAAAAACGAGCCTGCCACTCTGATCTCTTCGTCATCCTTGAGTGCTGTCGGAGTGACTCACGTGTCCATGTTTGTGGCTTGTAGAAAATGGAGCGCGAGCGCCGACTACATGTTCTTCCGAGAGAATGTGCCAAACGAAGTCAAGCTTCGCGTGAAGATGGACACCGCCCCGGGTGTCGTCGCCTACGCGTGCCAATGCAAGTGGCTCTCGATCGATGTGCAGACGCGCGTCGACAGCTGCCGCGTCAAGTGGGCGTGTGCGGGACACTAGAGTCCCATCGCACTTACTTTGATCTTGCACAACTAACATCCACGAACTCACTCCCATAAAAAAATACGCTAGAAAGCCACTTAGTAAATAAATAACACCAACACGCTACGATTTCAGTGGCTGGAGCTGAAGCTTCGGCTGAGTCGCAACTTCTTCATCCATGATTCTCTGAAAGGAGCTCTGGAAAACTTCGCCTTCAGGTGAAATTGTCGGCTTCCCGAGACGGAATAGCTGACTCCAGACCGTGAAGATAGTATCTGGCGATGTGTTTGCCCCGAGCGCGCACTTGTTGAGCAAGGATTCGATCATCTAGGCACATTCAGCAGCATTAGTGTCATGGTTCGTACATGAAAATATGGATAGTGGCGACAGACTCCCGCAACTCACCGCAACGGCAGACTGAGTCGAGATACTCCACTGCAGAATCCGGTAGCTCCAGTACACGACCAAGAGCGGGTGCAAGTAACGATGCTCGGTCAGGAACTTCTGAATGTCGTTCCAGTACAAATCGTTCGTTCGCGCGCTTTCGAGCTCGTACGGGTCGTACGTAATAGAGTTGAATGCTACATCGATATCCTGATTCTCGACTCCGAACTTCATGTTGTTGTTAATCCAAGAAGGCAGCAGCACCGTGTGCATATCTCTGTCATTACCATTGACACGGCAAGTAAATATCAGCATCAAGGCATAAGATCACTCAAGGAGTTTTCAAACTACTTACAGCGAGCTTGGTGGAGAGAAAGCAGATAGTGCGTCAATTGGAAAGCATTTCAAAAAGCTGAGGCTCGCCTGAGGGAAATTCGCTTCCTCTTTGTGTCGGTGTTGGATCAACGTCCACAGCGCAAGATAAAGTACATAGTCTCGCTCTTTCCCCAAATGCGTCAAGGCGCGTGATCGCATGACCTGTATGATAACAACACGACAGGTGAATACAACAGCGAATAGGAATCTTACAGCTAAAGCATCACGAACCTTCAGCATCGCGAGTCCCTTTCGATCTCGAGGAGTCCGAGGGGGAGGATAAGTGGAAATTGTCGTGGAGATTTGCTGGATCACATGTCCCGAAAAAAGTGATCCGTGACGAATGTACGGCAGCAGACTCAAGACTCCGTCGCCCTGAGCATATATCAAAAATGGCAGTATCCATTTAGAGATCAGCATTCACAAGTCGAAAAAAATTGCGGTACATGTGCTTACCTGCAGCTCAGCTTGGATTGCTGGACGATCGCTAGACTCACCCAAGAGTCGGTCCAGCTTCTGAAGCGCATCCATCTCGCTGAACGGGGCCATCTCAGGACTGCACTGCCTGTTAAGTGACTCGACGATTTGCCAGTTCACCTCTTCCATCTCGAGTCGGCGAAGTAGCTTCAGTCGAGCATCTCGCTTCGGTTTCGCCTCAGGGTCCACCGTGTTCTTTACTCTCTCGATTGCTGTGAACGAATACGGCTCACCTTGTCGCTGGAAACACTCCGAGTACGCTTGGCTGAACTCATCTTCAGTGATAAACCGCTCGCCGGCCGCTAGCGTTCGTCGAACCATCTCTGCTCTCGAATACATGGGCAGGCACGTGTTGGAATCGATCGCAAAGAGTCCCCATGATGAAGACGACGGTGTTGCGTGGAGAAAAGACGTGAGCTGATGGAGATCGCGGCTTGCTTGGAGATCGCATGCGTCATCTGTGATCACCACGTACGGCGAGAAGGATTCAAAGAGCTCGAAAAGCGGGTATCCACCACCGCTATCTAAGCCAACAGAGCTCTTGATCTTCTTTGGTGCAGTCGATCCTGTGAAGCCGAAAAACGGTAGTCCTGCCTGGCTCAACTGCTGGCTGACGTCGGCATACGACCAGCGAGCGAACGCATCGTTCGCATTCGATGAGTGGCACGTCGGGTAGACAATGGCGCAGGGCACGAGGCACATGGTCATCACAGGAAGACCCAGGCGCTCGGCGAGCATTAGCGCCGCCTCAAGCGCGTAATTGCCATGTGATATCCGCATCGTGTTGCGCATCCAGTAGATGATGCACGGTGTCGTGGATCGATTCCGCTCATAGTAAGCAGCCACCTCGGGTGCTGGCAGGTAGCAGATCATCCGGCGCTCTTCTAGTGCAGTTGGCCACCGCTCGCACAGCGATGCGAACGCTTCCAGAGCCTGCGGCTTCAGCTGTGGAGGCTCGTCAGTGGAAATGGTCGATTCTTCCATCGTGCTGTTCGTGTAGCTCACCCTTTGTGGATACGCCTCTTCCATAACTTCATCTTCGTCAATGCGCTTTGGCTCACTGCTCAGATAGCTGCTCACGAGTTCGCCTCTTATAGCGATCTCAGCAGGAGTTTGAGCTTGAGAAGGCAGCATCCAAGGCTCCACCTCAGCACTCTGCCTCTCTTCGTCCATGGCAACGTCCTGTGCTATTGCGACAGGACTTGGACTCTTGCTGGCTGGATCGTTGCGCTTAATTGGCTCATCAACAGGTACGACGTTCCATGCTGCTGTTGGTGCACTAGCAGAGGCTTCAGAAGGCGGATGGTTGGCTTCAACTCGGCATCCCATGTCACTGCCAAAGCTCTCGTCTGCGTTGGCGATGAAGGCGTCAATATTGGCGTCTTCAGAGTATAAGAATGCGTCTGCATCAACCGGTCGCTCCTCCTCATCTACACAACAATGCACTTCAACACGAATGAAAAGAGAGTTGCATGGTAAGTTGACGTTCAATACAAACCCATAACGCAATGCCCAGCAGCTCTCAGAGTAAAGTGCAGCATTCATTACCTGCGGCGATATCCTTACACAAGTCGCCACCACCTGCCGCATCAGTGTTGCCTTCGTCACTGAAGAACTGGTGAATTGCATCCAGCTTTATCACACATATATATATAGAGAGAAATAGAGCACATCGATACGTCAGATTGACAAGTTGCGCCCACGTACAGCGACACAATATTCACACTAGCCCACCACCGCTAAAAAAAAAACACACAAGGTACGTAGCCGCACACACAATGTGCATAGCCACATGCATGCAATGTACATAGCGAGCGAGACGCACCATGCCGGGCGAGAGCGGGGCTTCGTGGCGATCCAGGACGCGCACGAAGTCACCGCTACGCGTCTGGAACAAGCGCAATGCGACGTCCTCGTGGACCCACTCGCCCTGCGCTCGCTGTTGCTCGAGCGCCTGCAGCGCGTCGAAGATCGCGCGGTCCTCCTCGTCCACCGCCGGCGATGCCATTGCTTGTTGCAACTCGCTTTAACGCTCTTTCCTGTGAAAAATAGGTGAATACACTCTGATTGGTCGAATTTCGGCCAAAACAGTGGAAGCGTAAATCAGTACATTGGTGGACGGGGATAACTGTAAATCAGGGTGAATTCTTTTTAGTAAAACGGGGTGGATGGCGCACATCCACCCTTAAAAAAAGCATATTGAGATGGGATGCAGTTCGTACAGTACACCAAGAAGCGTTCCATACCCTCTAACATCTCTTAACATCACTTAACATCCGCTTACCACCGCTTATACTTCAAATGCGGCCCGGCCTGATTTTTAATCACCAGCTGCTCATTCGGCGATTTTCTCATCATTGAGCAATTTTCCTTCAAGGCGCGACATTCACTCTCGCCCAAAGGAAAGCGCGGGCTTCTTCACTTCTACTCACCTGGCAACGAACGATGCGCGCTTCCACACCTCCGCAGCCGCGCACGCAGTACGGCACGAGCTCGCTCGAGAGCGACGAGGCGCTAAGC
>JAASFV010000235.1:0-30494 GCA_023334015.1 Globisporangium paddicum
ACAGATAAGTAGCCAATCAGATACACTGAGCTTCCATAGCCAGTCAAACTACATTTATTTAGGCCTAGCTATAGTATACAAAACTCTAGTAATTTGCGCCCACTTTCGGGGCCGCCCTCGGGGCCTAAATAAACAGTCTCCCTTTTGCCTTGTTAACAAGCAAGTTGAAGTCCTCCCCCTTTCGCCCATATTGCTCTGTTACAAACAGGCAATTAGATTGCAGGAACTGCTGATCCTTTTATCACGAGTCCTTGTGGAAGTCGTGTAACACACGCTTCCTCACTCTGTGTATTGTGCTGAGTAACTCGGGAACGCCCGGTTACACTGACTGCCCGTTTTGTATGGGATTTCCTGTTTGAAGGCCAGGCATCATTTCGCCTTTTAAAATATGAAATCATATTTGAAAGGGAATCGTCTTTGGGAGGGTACAAACGTATCAAGATCCAATAAAAAGAGGTTTTTCTGTAGAAAAGCGAATTTATTTTTGTTAGTCCCTTTTGACTTGGAGTTTGTATTAGAACTGTCCAATGCTTTATAAATTTGAAAGCGCAACCGACAACCGAATTTAAAAAACATTGGACAGTCTTCATACAAACTCCAAGTTAAAAACAGCAATGTTTTTTATAATTCGCTTTTTCTACAGAAAACCTCTTTTTATCGGATTTCATAAGTTCGTACCTTTCAAAGACGTTTCCCTGTCAAATATGATTATTTACTTATATGATTTATTGTATGGATAGATTGACTGACCATTTTATTAGTGGACCCGCGTACTTTAGAATGAGCACATGCTTGCGACCATAAGGCAAGATGGCACGTGAAGGCCGCTCGTCGCAGTCGCGCCACCGCAGCCGCAGCCGCAGCCGCGAGTCTTCGCGCAGCAACAGCAGCAGACGCCGCAGTCGCAGCGGCGAGCGCTCGTCCGCGTCGCGATCAGGGCGTCCGTCATCGTCGTCCGGAACTCGCGAGGATCGAAAAACGGAGCTCTTCGGCAACGTGCGCAGGAATGACGGCGACGGCGAGTCCCATCCACGCGTCTCGCTGCTGGGCCTCGACCGCCTCGCGGAGGAGAAGCGCAGGCAGAACCAGCAGCAGCAGACGTCCTCGTCGGCTGCAGATGACGGTAGCAGACGACGACATAGAGAGGAGAGCCGCGAGCAACGCGATGGATTCTCTCCTTCCGACCGCAGTCACCGCGATAGCGACCGCAGCAGCCGCAGTGACAGGGATCAGAACCGTCGGTCCGTCGCCAGTACTAGAAGCACGATGAGCGCGCGCTCCGAACGGTCAGTAGCGCTGAACGCGAGCGAATGGGATGAGCCTGAGCGTCTGCGCAGCGTCTCATCGCGGTCGCCTGACAGATCCCGCGACGGCCGAACGCCCTCAAGAACGCCCAGCACACAGCGCGGACGAGACGGCAGCAGAGGCGGCCGCAGTGACTGGGATCACCCGACGCCGAGTCCGATGACGCGCTCGGGTGGTCGCAACGACGAGGTGGAGGATCGCTACGGGTATGCGGCGGAGGACAAGGACCGCCAGCGCAGCACGTACCACCGCCGCGAGGCGCCCAAGAAGCAGTACGAGGATGAGACGGAGGAGGACTTCGACCGCGAGTTCTACTTGAACGATGAGGCCGGCGGCTACGAGATGCACGAGGAGCGCGCGTTCATGGGCAGCAAGCAGAAGTTCCGCGAGATGGAGGAAAAGCTCGCGGCCACGCGTGCACGCGGCGAGACCAAGTTGAAGGGCATGTCGGCGCGTGCCTCGGCGCTCAACGTGGACCAGGAGGCGTGGGAGAACAACCGGCTGCTCACGAGCGGCGTCGTGGCCAGCGGCCGCGTGGACACGGAGTTCGACGAGGAGCTGGACGCGCGGGTGCAGATCATGGTGCACAACACCAAGCCACCGTTCCTGGATGGCCGCGTGTCGTTCACGACGCAGACCGAGATGGTGTCGACTGTCAAGGACCCGACGTCGGACCTGGCGATCTGTGCGCGCAAAGGCAGTCAGCTGGTGCGGGAGGTGCGCGAGAAGCGCGAGCGCTCCAAGATGCGCAAACGATTCTGGGAGATCGGTGGCTCGCGCATGGGCGACGCTATCGGCGTCAAAGCCGCTGAGAACTCGGACGAGGAGGACGACGAAGCCAAGAAGACGCAGGAGGGCGATGGTGCAGACGTGAACTACAAGGCCGAGAGCCAATTTTCGACCCACCTCAAGAAGCAGACGGCCGTGAGTGAATTTGCCAAGACGCGCACAATCAAGCAGCAGCGTCAGTTCCTGCCCATCTATCAGTGCCGCGACGAGCTGCTGCAGGTGATTCGCGAGAACCAGATCGTCGTGATCGTGGGCGAAACCGGGTCAGGCAAGACGACGCAACTGACCCAGTACCTGCACGAAGAAGGCTACTCGCAGTACGGGATGATTGGCTGCACGCAGCCGCGCCGTGTGGCGGCCATGTCAGTCGCACAGCGTGTGAGTGAGGAGATGGGCGTCGTACTGGGAGAAGAAGTGGGCTACGCGATCCGCTTCGAAGACCTGACATCCGACAAAACGATTGTTAAGTACATGACCGAGGGCGTGCTATTGCGCGAATCGCTGCGAGAGGCGGACCTAGACACGTACTCGGCCGTGATCATGGACGAGGCTCACGAGCGTGCGCTTAACACAGACGTGCTATTCGGCATCCTGCGCAAGGTGGTACAGCGCCGCAGTGACTTTAAGCTCATCGTGACGTCTGCAACGCTCGATGCCGACAAATTTGCGAGCTTTTTCGGCGGCGTGCCCATGTACACGATCCCAGGTCGCACGTTCCACGTCGAGACGTACTTTGCCAAGTCCCCCAGTGAGGATTACGTGGACTCGACCGTGAAGCAGGTGATCCAGATCCACCTCTCGCACCCGCCGGGCGACATCCTCGTGTTCATGACGGGCCAAGAGGACATCGAGGCCACATGCTACATGCTGGCCGAGCGCATGGGCAAGGTGGACGGCGCGCCACCACTCATGGTGCTACCCATGTACTCGCAGCTACCTGCGGACCTGCAGGCCAAGATCTTCGACGCGTCCGACATCCGCAAGTGTATCGTGTCCACCAACATTGCCGAAACGTCGCTGACTGTGGACGGCATCAAGTACGTCATTGACTCTGGCTTCTGCAAAGTGAAGGTCTACAACCCGCGCATCGGCATGGACGCGCTGCAGATCAGCCCCATCAGCCAGCAGAACGCCAACCAGCGCGCTGGCCGAGCCGGACGAACCGGTCCAGGCTTCAGCTACCGCATGTATACGGAGCGCCAGTACGTGAACGAGATGCTCGAGGCGCAGATCCCGGAGATCCAGCGCACGAACCTGGGTTACATCGTGTTGCTGCTCAAGTCGCTGGGCGTTAAGAACCTGCTCGAGTTCGATTTTATGGACCCGCCGCCGCAAGACAACATCACGAACTCCATGTACCAGCTCTGGGTGCTCGGCGCGCTCGACAACACGGGCGAGCTGACGGAGATCGGCAAGAAGATGGTCGTGTTCCCGTTGGACCCGCCGCTGGCCAAGATGCTGCTCTTCAGCGAGCAGCTGGGCTGCTCTACCGAGGTGCTTGTGGTCGTGTCCATGCTCTCGGTGCCCAGCGTATTCTTCCGGCCCAAGGACCGCGAGGAAGAGAGCGACGCTGCGCGCGAGAAGTTCTTCGTGCCGGAGAGTGACCACCTGACGCTACTCAACGTGTTCAACCAGTGGAAACAGAACCAGTACTCGAGCCAGTGGTGCTCAGACCACTTCATCCACGTCAAGGGGCTGCGCAAGGCGCGCGAGGTGCGCGAGCAGCTCGTGGACATCATGAAGCAGCAGAAGGTGGCGCTGCGCTCGTGCGATGGTGCCTGGGACGTGGTGCGCAAGGCCATCTGCTCGGCGTACTTTTACAACTCAGCGCAGATGAAGGGCATCGGCGAGTACGTTAACATGCTCACGGGCATGCCATGCAACCTGCACCCGAGCGCCGCGCTCTTCGGCTTGGGGTACACGCCCGATTTTGTGGTCTACCACGAGCTCATCTACACGACCAAGGAGTACATGCAGTGCACGACGGCCGTCGAGGGCGAGTGGCTCGCGGAGCTCGGACCCATGTTCTTCAGCGTGAAGGAGTCGTACAAGTCGCGCCTGCTCAAGCGCATGAAGGAGCAGGCCGAGGCCGAAAGCATGGAGGTCGAGATGGCCACGCGCCTGCGCGAGACCGAGATGGACACGGACCTGCTCGTGCGCAGAGACGTCGAGAGCAAGAAGAGCAAGAAGCAGCGCATGAACATGGCGACGCCCGGCCGGCGCGACCCGGCGGCGACCGATGCGCGTACGCCACTGCGCACGCCACGCAGGTTTGGCTTTTAGAGACTGGGGTTTGTTTGCTTTGGCTCATCAAATGAGTGAACATTAACATGACAACTTACAAGCTTGGACTCAGTAGGGAAGCGCCTTAAGCCACGCCACGACCTTGCGCCTCTTGCATCGGCTCGCAATCTCGAGCAGTTCGTCCCTTTTAAACTCTCCCGGATGGTGCTCACGCATGTACTGGAGCACTGGGATGTATCCGAACAGAGCGGCGGCCTTAGCTACCGACATGTCAGAGGTCTCGTGGCCCTGGGCGTCCAGGAACTGCAGGATGGCCACGTGGCCACCTCGCGCAGCCATCGGCATGGCCCGTCCAGCGCGACTGCTGGTCTCATACTCGTGCTCGTAGAGCCACTGCACCATCTCCAGATGACCATGCCTGGCAGCGTGCTCCAGCGCCTCCTCTGAGCAGCGCGCGCCGTTCGAGTGGAGCCACTGGGCGACGTGCAAGTGGTTCTTCTCAGCTGCTTGGTCCATCACTGCTCGGGGGATCTTCACCTGTGGTTGATACGCGTGCAGACACTGGAGAGCGCCCAGGTCGCCCTTCTTCGCCGCGGTCTGCATGGCGATCCCCAGTTTCTCAGCGCCAATCTCGCAATTCATGGCGATCAGATGGCGCAGCAGGTGCGGGAGCTCTTGCTGTACGGCCAGCAGCACGGACCAGTGGACCGAGTGGTCCACGAAGCGCTCGATGAGGCGCGCGACGTCCTGGAGCGGCGGGTGCGCGTGCTGCTTGGCGCGCAGCACCACAGCCACGGACGTCAGCAGCGGGCTACGCAAAGGCGAGGTGCGAGCAGTGTACGCGCGGGGCAACCTAGCGCCGTTCGCGGCCGACAAGATGCTCGTCGACAGGTCGGACATGAGCGCCACGGGAAGAAGCACAAGGTGCTGCGGCTGCCGCACTGCGTGGGCGACGAGCTCTGGCAGACGGGCCCCGCCGGCGACTTCTCCATTGTTACCTGAAAGCTGAGAAATTGAAGTCGAAAAAGCGTGTCCTAAATTAACATTTGAAATGTCCTAGAATATGGAATTGTCCTAGAAAAAGACATTCTGATACCATCTTCACTTTTTGATTGACTCCGACAGCCTATGGCGGCGACTGGAGCGCTTCACTTGGTGTTTGTATGGAATCTCAAGAGTTCATTTTTGGTGAAAGATATGGTTGAATATCGTCGTTTATACGACCGTACTTGGTGTTTATATGCCCACATTTGACCAATGATATCATTTATACAATGTGTGCACCAATCACGAGTATAGTTGGACAAATTTTGACCAATTAAAAGATTCAGGGTTAGGTAAGTCCTGCGAGCCAGTGATTCCGGCGTATTAGGTCGGAAAAGACCGAGGATATTTGTATGCCCATACAAAACCTAAAACAAAACCATATTAATATCATATCTGCTCGTTATCCGACACGCAATAGGTCTTGACAACCTGCAGCCTGGAAACACAAAGCGTACCAGAGCTACGGCTGTGAAGGTATTCGCCAAGTTCCTGAAGGTAGAGAACGTCGAGCTAGAGTATGTTTGCGACTGCATAACGAGTGACGCGAGTGGGCAGGTGTTTGTGTCTGTAATGTATAAGTTTGGCATGTATTCGGCGTTCCATGAGGATACGGCGGGCAAACACCTTGCAAAGCATACGTGCATGCAGTACTATCGCCAGGCAAAGCAATGATTGCTCGGCCAATTTCCTCGGTACACTGTGGCGCTCGAGGCAAAGCTTCTCAAAATGGGGCGCACGCTCGAGAGCTTTTGCCTTAAACGCATGCACAAATGTGAAGAAGTGGATGCGCTTTTGTGCACTTCCGACGGCGCGTACCGTGAATCCTTTGTAGCAATAGATTTAGGGATTTCCAGGGTTCAAGTCAAGGAGGTGGGGCTCTATCTGGATGTACAGGAATTGGTCAATACCTCACACTGTGTGCCCTTTAGTTTTTTTGATCTAAGCAATACTCTGGTGAAACCCGGAGTGCCACTTAAATTTCCAGACTAATTGGGAAATACACTGATGCACAAATAAACAGTCACGCGCTCGATAATCCTTTTATTTTTCGGTCTGAATCCAAGACCTTTTTGGTGGTAGTTGTTTATCAACCGGGGTGTCACCTTCATTACCCGGGATTCATGTCAACTCCAAGAAGACTCGGGACAGTCGGAGACTATCCGAGACTATCCGAGACGGCTCGAAGACGGTAGGTTAATCGAGGTGTCTAGCTCGAGATCGATAGTCAACCACCTAGTGGGGATGTCAACTTGGAGCTTGCACTCTTCGGACGTTTGACCTGGAGGGGTCTCTCAACCTCTCAAGTCTGGGACAATATAGGGGCTTTCTCACTTCCAGAGACATCCCAGGTGTGTCGTTTTCACTCACAGACACTCCAGGCAGGATCTCCCTGATATTCGTTCTGTCTTTCTTTCTTTCTTTCTTTCTTTTTGAAACGCCTTTTCCTCTTTGACAAAGTGATGACCCTTTTCAGCTTAATCTCACTGGGTAGTCGCAGAGTTCACAAGCACACTTTATATATATAATACAGAATGCACAACACAATCGGTCTTCTCACACGCAGGGGCACCAATATATATGTATGCAGATTGGACTGGAAATTTTGAGACTTCAATCACACTCAATATAAACGAGAGCCACGCGCTGTCTCAAACACTTACCGACGTATTTGTGGGAGACGGCGTTGGGAGGTCGAGTCTGGGGGCTTGCAGGTCGAACTGGTGGGCCGAAGAGTCGGGGATTGAAACTGCAGCTTGCGTTGTTGGAGACAAATTGTAGAGTGTATTTAATGTTCTTAGATATATGAGTCTGAATGTGTCTAAGCAAGGCTCCAAGTCCTTGGTAGTGTCCATGACGTGTAAAGAGAGGGAGCCGATGCAAGTCAACACAGGATCCAAAAGGATTTGTCGGGAGATGAGCGGAGGTTGGACCTTCAACGCATCACCCTAGTCGTCCCTTCGTATCCCCAGGGAGTGTCCAGGAGTGTCCAGGGAGTCTTCAGGGAGTCCCAAGTGGAATTCTTCGGGGATCCCCAGGAAGTCCCAGGGAGTGCCCACATGTCGGTCTTCTGCAGGATCTTGAACCGGAGTGATGGTCTTCAAGCAAACGAACTCGCTGCGCAATGATATCATCAAGAAGGTCACCGTCAACGACGACCTCAACGCTACCATCTTCGTCATCCACCGCGCCACTGTCGTCAGTCGAACTCAGCAGCAGCCAACACTTTCTGAATCCGCTCGTTATCGTCTGCGGCGACAGTGCGCCCCGCGCTTCCACCAGCCACAGCATCACGTCGCTGCGTCTTGGCACAACGACTTTGTCGTTAA
Organism: Globisporangium paddicum; assembly: GCA_023334015.1. Taxonomy (NCBI): domain Eukaryota; phylum Oomycota; class Peronosporomycetes; order Pythiales; family Pythiaceae; genus Globisporangium; species Globisporangium paddicum. Next base: position 7,713 of record JAASFV010000235.1, read on the forward strand.
TGCTAATTCGGACGCGGAGCTTACAGATCCACTTCGTGCGCAACGGTCTTTCAGTAGCTTGTTCCACGCCACGTTGGCTGGCTGGCAGCACAAAGTGAAACGTGGCGGAACTCGCAGAAGCTCGACTCGTTGGCTGGCCGCGTACTCCGTCACGCTTCTCGTCCAATGCGCACCCATGTCGTCCCAGAGTGGAATCACAGGTGGGTCATTGTCGCTTCTTCCTCCAAAATGATACTTCAAAAACTCTAGCAAAAGTCGCTCGTTCCACCACCCTTTGCGTCCCCATAGATCTGCAAATGTGATGAAGCCGGCGCTTGGAAAATGTCGCGTCACACGCGACGACCGAAGCTGTGGCGATGAAAGTCGTTCTCTGCTTGTCGATCGTCGTTCCTGGATCGCGCAGACTTGATCACCACGAACGGGAAGTATTTGTTGCTGTCGCCGAGCAGCATCGCTGTCAGCCATTTCTTCTCCTTACAAGCGCAGCGCACCCACACTGTCTTCGCTCCTTGAGCAGAGATCGTGTACTTCGGTAAGTACTCGAAAAAATTGCGGTCTGGTCTGTGTTGTATACCTTACTGACTCCTAGTCGCTCCATTGTGTGCAGCACGAGCTGGCTAAAGCTGCTGCTCGCCGTGGCTGCCTCGCCTGTGGTGACTTGGCCCTGTCGTGTTCTCACTCTGATCGACAGTTTATGGCGGTGCATAAAGGCGCGGCGCCACGACCAGCTTATAAGGAACGCTTCGACACTAGACTCTTCAGCGACTTCGATTGCTCGCACGCGCAGTATCGTCGAGGAGACTGGGATGCTGTCTTTGCGCCGGTCGTTGATCCAGGAAACGATCTCGCGTTCGCTCTTCGTACTGAGTGATGTCGCTGTGCCCTCTTGCCGCTCGCGTTGGTTGTCCTTCGTCCACTGCTTTGCGGTCATGCGCTCAATCTTGGCACACTGATGTCGCCAGCACTCGATGCTGCGGCGGGTAGTCAAATTTTAATTAATTAAATGGCAATGTATTTTAATTATATGATTTTTCGAATCGCTGCTCATCACCTGCTCCAGAAAGAAATCCACAGAGCGGTCAAGTTGACAGGCTCGAGAAAACGTTCACGCCCATGCTCAGGACCCGTCGTGTCCGAGTCAGCAGGTCGTCAACAAAGGCGTTCAAGGCGCTGTCCACGATACTGACCCACTCGTACCGTCCCAGCGCTCAAGGTCGCGTTCTGGCACTCCATTCTCTGCTCGCACATGATGCGCTCGAAGCATCACGCAATCCGCCAGCCGACCTTGGACCCGTGGGTCTGGGTGGCGGAAGACGAGAGCTTCCCACTCTTTGAGCTTGTTACAAACCACGATGCTAAGGTGCACAGCGCATATGTGGAGGAGCTCTATGAGTTTCTCACCACGCAAGCGGCGACTAGGCTGGAGAAGAGGTTCGCACGCCAGTGTCCCGAGGGTGCACCGAACAAGATCGGTATCATGCTGCACTTTATGACGCAGACGTGCACATTCAAGTGCCTCGGCCTCGTGCCGGCGATGCTGGAGAGTATTTGCGAGCCAACGCACCAATCGATCCAAGCGCCGAATCTGGGCTACGACATGAATGTTGCACACATGGAGCGAGCAGCTGAGATCGTCAGGAGGATCCACGAGATCTATCGCATTGAATTCGTGCGATTGAATCATGTGCTCATATCAAAGGTGTCAGTGAAACAAGTCAAAGCAGCGGAGAAGTTGATGGAAGCGGCGTTTGATGTAGCCCCCAAAGCGGCAGAGTGGGCTTTGTAGCTTTCAGTTTGACGCCAACACAGTTCATGTGTAGGCGGCGGCTGCGTTCTGCTCGGCGCTTCGGTACGGCTGCTAGGTGGAGTCATGGCACAATGTGCTATTACGATAAGCTGGGCAATGCTGATCGCAAAGTATGCTGGAAGTGGTTTGCGTTCGGTATTTTCTAGCCACGGCCCAAGAAGTTAGCAGCTGGAAACAAGTTCCGCTCGTTCATGTTCTACCACAATCACTTAAGGCCTGGATACATCGAGGCCTTCAAGAGGACGCTGCTGGATCCCGCTGGTGAGCTGGCGTGCCAAGGAGACAGACCAACAAGTCCAAGCTACGGACCTCACCGCCATGGAGCGCTACAGGATCGAGCGAGACTTCAATGGCGAGCTGCTGGCGTCTTCGCTGCAGGCAAAAGTGGCGTTCCTCAGTGTCCTACGGCATGAGTTGTTGGCTGACAAGCCTCGCAGCACGCTCAACGCGTTGATGATGTCGCTCATTTTCAAGTTCGCAGCAAGAGACGTGCATAGGTGCATCACTTGGAGTAGAAATTACTTGTAGTGATTCACGATTTGTTCTTGGACGCTCACGACGAGGTGCGTGGTGGTGAAGAATGGTACATTGCTGCTGAAGTTAAATAGCTCGCGAGGCTTGTGATTAAATATGCATGCTGCTGCTGGCGACGTCTGGTCGGTGCCTCTCTGCCTGAGGATGTGTAAAGTGTCTCTCTCTATAGCAGGATGAGTTTGCTCGTTTCTTGCTGGCGCTTCTCGATCCGCGCAGTAATCGGACTCCGTGCGCTCGTGGGGCAACGCTGGGTGCGATGCTCGTTAAGCCACCGAACGACGTGCAGGTGGCCGTTGAAGATGGCAAAGTCCATCGCGACGGTCGAGCAGCCCTCCTTGCGATTGGCGTCTAGCCACTGCAGCACCTTGAGATGACCACCGGCTGCAGCCGTGTCCATTGCAGCAGTCGAGCAGCCTTCCGAGCGGTTGACGTGTAGCCACTTGACGATGTCCAGGTGACCACACGCAGCCGCACTATCCATGGCATGAGCCGTGCAGCCTTCGCTGCGGTGTTCATGGAGCCACTGGATGACCGCCAGGTTACCTGCGAAGGCCGCCGAGTCCATGACGCTAGTGGAGATCGGGTATTGCGGTCGATAGGCGTCGAGCCACTGCATGACGCGCAAGTCGCCTTTGTCTGCGGCGACGCGCATGGCCCAGTCCATCTGGCGCTCAGTGATCGCTGCGTCTCTCTGTCCGAGGCGGCTGAGCAGGTACATGTGGCCTGCGCAGGCGGCTCGCGCGATATCCCACTTGACCGAGTGGTCCGCGAACGCCTCGATGAGCTCAGGCGCGAGACCGCAGGAGAGCGCGTCCGGCAGCTCGCGAGTCACGACCTGGACGCTTGTGAGCATGCTTGGGCGAGCAAGTGCAGTCGTGTTGTTGGTGCGTGTCGTGCCCATCTCGAGTGCTGTGGTGTCACGTGCTGCTGAGCGTGTGGGCTGCGAAAGAGAGAATGGCAGGTGTGAGACGAAGGAGCGCGGGTTCGTTTCCTCATGATTGGGACACACGACTCTTCACGAGTGGGTAAATCCCACTTTATGCATTTTGGGGTTAAAGTATAGTGGAGACAAGCTTATTTTTGGGGTTGCGTGGATTTTTGGGGCATTGAAAATCCCATGCAACCAGTAAAAAAGTATAGTGAGGCCAAGTCATTTTGAAACGCTCGTGTCTAGCCAATCAGCGCTTGCGACTTTTCAGGTGTGTGAAAAGTTAGTCGTCTGCAGACTTCATCCTCTCATTTCGCATACAGTCCACCATCTGTTCTCAGATACCTCTACGTAGACACCACTGAATTGCAGTATTTACATAGTAAAACAAAATTCTGAAGAAGAATCATGAGCTGTTTACGGTACTAAAAAGATATATTCCAACTTCATCATACAGCTTTCATTATAAACCTGGAATCGATGACAGAAATCGCATGAGCTAAAGAAAACACTATATCTTCGAAGGGTTGCGGTGGAAAGATACATGTGTTTCTCTCAAAAATGCTGGACAATTTTCAGGCATGTTTTTCGGTGTCGCCTGAATTCTCGAGCGAGAACATCGCGCACGTGCACGTGCGTGGAGAGCGAGCCATGCGATCGATCTGCACGACCAGGAAGCGCCAAGGGCGGTGCTCGAAGCGTTTTATTCACGTGGTTGTATTGCTCAATATATTGATTTATTGTTGTTATTCATGACACACATTTTTTCTATCAGAAACATGCAAGTGTCTTCTCTTGGACACATAAGACTACAGAATGGTGCATAATACGCATGCGACCTCGCTTTCAGGCGCTTACTACAGTAAATAGACGATGCGCGCTCTGCGTCTACACCACAGCGAGATTGAACGAGCCGCGGCGCGAGTTGCTGCGCTGCTCGTACGCGTGGAAGGAGGAGACGCGGCTCGTGCGCCAACGCGGTCTCGAGGTGTCCACGGCGTCTTCGTCGTCGCTGTCGTCTGCAGCATAGGCTTCAAGCCACTGGACAACGTCCAGATGGCCGTTGAACAGCGCAAAGCTCACAGCGACCGATGAGCAGCCTTCCTTGCGGTTCACGGCGAGCCACTGCAGCACCTTGAGGTGGCCGCCTGCGGCGGCGCTATCCATTGCGGCGGTCGTGCAGCCTTCCGTGCGGTACTTGTGCAGCCATTTGACGATCTCGAGGTGGCCGCACGCCGCGGCGCTGTCCATTGCATGCGTTGAGCACCCTTCGCTACGGTTGTTGTGCAACCACTGGACGACTTGCAGGTGGCCGCTGAACGCTGCCGAGTCCATCACGCGCGCCGACACTTTGGTCCGTGGGCGGTACGCGCTGAGCCACTTCAGCGTGCGCAGGTCGCCCTTGTCGGCTGCAGTGCGCATCGCCCAGTCCAGCTGGCGGTCGTTGATCGGGAGTTGGCGCGCGCCCAAGCGCTCGAGCAGAGTGTTGTAGCCGCTGCACGCCGCCCGCGCGATCGTCCACTTGGACGACTGGTCGAGATATTCGTCGACCATGAGCGCGATGTGCAGACACGAGGCCAGGCCGTCGTGCTCGCGCAGCACCACCTCCACGCTCGTCAGCACTGTTGTCGACTGCATCTCTCTGTTCTCTTGTAGCGTATGTTACTTGCTTGTATTGTGCGCGAATCTAAAAATGAATGCGGCGTTCATGTGGGCGCTGGTGCTGGTGATGGCGCCGTCGTCTGTTGTGCTGCTGCCTTCTTTTCTCACGCGCCTGCTGAAGATCTGCAGACATCCGCTTCTCGCGAGAAGACAACGTGCGCATGGGAGAACGAACGACAGCTTGTCACGTCTGCACCGTGGAAAACGACGGAAGATCACCCGCTTTGAGTCAGTCCCGAGCGCCACGCGGCGTACCGTACACGTCACGACGCACGACATGTGTGCATGCTTCTCGTGAAAGGACGCCGTCGACATGTAATAGTCAGATGTTTGGTCAGATCGTGAATGTCGCAGGCCAGAATAGTGACATTCACAGTGGCATCTGTAAATAGTGGCTAAAATAGTGACATGCACAAGTTGAACTTCCAAATAGTGACATGCACATTTTAATCAAATACTTCGAAGCCAACATTTGTTTCACCAAAATTGAGGCGCGAATCAATTTGAGCGATCTGAAGATGGCGACGCCGACGCCTCTATACGAAGCGCTGGAGCACGAGTCCGCACGCCTCATGAGCACACGGTGACAGAATACTGACAGAATGCGCCTCGTGGACCAGCTCCGTGGCCTCATCTACAACTACGCACCCGCGCTGTTTAGCCCAGTGGACAAGTTCTATTCGCCAAACCCCAGAGAGTGCGCTAGCTACTTGTTTCTGCGGGCGTACACGCTTCAAGAGGTAGGCGTCGCTTCCTTCTCTGACAATGAGGAGGAGAAAGGCGAAGTTCCCGACCGCGCAGTGGCAGAACGCATCAAGATCGAGTAAGACTCAACGGTGAGCTGCTGGCTACAAGAACGCCACTGCCGGCGAAGCTGGCATTTCTCAGCGCCGTGCAGCACGAAGCGTCGGCCAACAAATCGCGCAGCGCGCTCGACGCGTTAATGGTGTCTGCTATCTTTAAATTTGCAGCGAGGCACGTGCATCGCCGCATCTCGTGGACTTGACATGTGCGTGAAGACATCGAGCCTCTAGTACTCGGATTATTGGCAATTGTCATTGGGATGCGAATTTTGTGACTGCTAAAAGTTGGCATGTCTATCTGGTTCTGGATGTTACTATTTGCCGGACGAGCAAGCTGCGAGCTCATAAATGATAGGCCAGCCAAGACAAATACTCAAGAGCTCATTTTCTCTGTGCAAGATTTTTTTCAGGAGCGTGTCGAGATCTTCGTGCGGCGCAAACCGTTTCTCACCTCAATGTCAGCCACCCAACACACCCCTTCGGATGTGAGTGGCAGTTGGATAAAATTGACAGGTTTAAGAGGACGGATGTCATTTTGAGCCTCATTTCTATGCAGACGCCATTGCTCGTGTCTCTGCAAATTGCTCCGACGTCAACCCAGAAAGCAGCTCCCACAATTCAATTCGCCCGCCAGTGCCCGAGTCCCAAGCGCCACCGTCGCCTCACCCAGCCCTCATCGCCAGTCGATAGCCGCAAGATGCCACACAGCCGCGAGCTCAACAACAAGAAGAACGATCACAAGGACCGCCAGTCACGCGGCCGTGCTGGGTCCACGCCCACTGACACGAAGAAAGGTGCGTTGGCTGTATTAGCTGTGGTGGCAGCTGGTAGGTCTGTGAGCTGACTCGCCTATTGCTGTTTATGTGACTGACGTATTGCAGGAGGTGCGGGTGCGCACAACTGGGGTATCACGACGGAGAACGAGTCGACACTCACTGCGCTCGACCGCCAGGACCCCAACTACGACAGCGCCGGCGAGGCGGACGAGTGAGTTGCGTGATGCTGCGCTCTGCTGCATCGAGAGAAAAGAGAAATACATGAGGGGAAGCTGTCGAGTGGTGGGGGCGTAGACAGTAGACGAGTGTTGTAGTTACATGTCGCGCGCATGAAGCCCAGAAGCGGAAATGCGCGTGTGTGAGAAGAAAAGTAAAATAATTCAAGTGTTCGTTCGAGTGTGCGTCGATTGCTTTCAGGCAAGTAGCATGTATGCAAGCCATGACATATCTGCCCATGCGTGTGAGCTCTCGTGTCATCACATGTGCTGGTCAACGCAGATACAAGCAGCGGGATCGAGTGTCATTGACGCGTGCTATGTTGAAGTTGCTTGGGATTTAAACTCCCACCAATCAGATCGCTTTGCACAAATCATTCCATTTTGTGAGGCGATACTGTAGCAGTTAGATTTGGTATTGAAGAAACGCATTTTATTTTACTTTCAAATATATTTCTCTTACAAATACCAAGGCTAACTTACACAATTTTTGATACCAACAATCAAATAGCCTCAATACAAATACCAAGTACAAATTATAATAGATTGCTGTCGTCAAACCCCTCAGTTCCTGAGTCGGTCTGAATGGTCCTCGTCCTTGGACACACAAGCGAACTGAGCGAGATGAGTTCCGAGATGGAGAGCGCCACGGCCATCGAGACGCCAGTGGCTACCACCACCAGCAGCACGAGCACTTGCAGCACGGAGGCCGTGATTCCCAACTCCATGTGGAAGTCGCCGGCACTGATCGAGGAGGGCGCGCTCGTGATCCTGTTCGAGAACCATAACTCGCTCACGTACTGCTACGTGAAGAAGGACGAGGTGTTCCACAACCGCCACGGCGGCTTCTACCATGACGACATGATCGGCAAGCCCTTCGGCACCAAGATCCTCTCGCGCCAGAAGAACACGCGCGGCTACATGATCCTGCTCGCGCCCACGCCCGAGCTCTGGAGCCGCGCGCTGCGCCACCGCACGCAGATCGTCTTCACGCTCGACGCGAGCGCCATCATGTTCAGCGCGTCGCTGCGCTCGGGCAGCCGCGTGGTCGAGTCCGGCACGGGCAGCGGGGCGCTCACCACGTCTTTCGCGCGCACCGTGGCGCCACACGGCCACGTGTTCACGTTCGAGTTCAACGCCACGCGCGCCGAGATCGCGCGCGAGGAGTTCGCACGCAACAAGCTGCAGGACGTGATCACAGTTGACTGCCGCGACGCCTGCGAGCAGGGCTTTCCGGACGAGCTGGCCGGCACGATTGACCTCGTCTTCCTCGACCTGCCGTGCCCTTGGAAGGCCATTGGCCACGCCACCAAGATGCTCAAGCAGGGCGGCAGCTTCGCGTCCTACTCGCCTTGCATCGAGCAGGTGCAGAAGACCTGCGACGGGCTGCGCGACGCCGGCTTTGAGAGTAAGTTTATGATGCTTCGTGGTGGTTGGTATGAATGCTGTTGCTGATACTAATTGCTGCTGGCGATGCCTTTTGCGTATTAAACAGAGATCCGCACGATCGAGACGCGCCTCGTGCCGTACACGGCTCGGAATATCCACCTGCCGACGCCAGACTTTGGCTTTGAAAAGGAACCGATGGCAGCAACAGAAGCGTCAGTAGCGGACGGCGCAGTCGCAGAGACCAACGGCAGCAGCACGAGCGAAAAGACCGACGAGGCGACGCTGGAGAACGACTCCAAGCCACCGGCCTTCAAGAAGCGCAGGTACGACGGCGCGCACGTGGTCGCGAAGAAAGATGACGAGATCCGCGGCCACACAGCGTTCCTCACGTTCGCGTTCAAGTTCTTCGAGTGAGTGTAGAGTGCTGAACCTGGCAGGTGTGGACTTGCGTCTGCCTAATAGAAACCGATATATAGAGCAACACCTTTGTGCATAACCCGTTTGCCGACGATGGGAATGGAGAAGAGATCAGTTGCTGAAACCACCGTCGACTCGCAGGCGACCAGCCGTTCCGACCCAGTTGTAGAGCCCGAGGCCGAGAATGGAGCCCCCAGGTGCTGCCTCCGAACGAACCCTGTTCCCGTCCACGTCGAGGCACTTTAGCCAAGAGCGAGTGCTGCCACCCGCGGAGACTCGGCCTCGACACAGCGGAACGTGGCGCTCGACGCAAGTGCAGCCAGAGGATCATGTACGTCTCTGTGTATTTATCTGCTTTTGCCTCTGGGCACTGTCTATCATTCTGTGGTGCTGACATATTCAATTCGTAATGTACAGGACGCAGTGTCGCCGCTGCCTCTCGAAAGCACAAGCCCTGAGGCTTTCGCGCCAACTGCGCCCTATTCAGATCCAAGTTCGCACTCGAAGAGCGTGCTAGGGAGAAGCAGAGGCTCGGTCTCGTGGACATCAGCGCCGCTGCTAGTGTCCGCCAAGGCGATCGCGACGCCCAAGAAGCACCTCAAGCTCTGGAAGCTGCGGCGGCGGCTGCTTAGCAATGCGGTGCTGCTCTTGGTGTTTGTGCTGCTCGACGTGCAGGACCTTCTCTACAAGATCCTCTGGGTCGGCCCGATCGAGTCCTTTGCGTTCCGCACGCAAGTCATGGGCGTGCTGCGCGATTCGGTGCTGGTCCCGAGCGATCCGATCTTCAACGTCCCAGGCAGCATCAACGTGGACCAGCACGCGTCGTCCTGGCCACACTTCCTTTCGTCATGCTCCAATCTCACGGCCTTCGACGCTGGCGGCGGCTTCTTCGCGATTGCCATGGGCTCGAACTGCACGATTGGCCAGGGCGGCGCGAGACGGACGGTGCCGCATATGATCATGTCGAGCGCCGTGCGCCTCGACTCGATCGTCTGGACGGCCTGCAAGCTGCTCTACCAGTGGCAACAGCCGTTCATCTGCCGTTCTCCGATCGTCAACAAGTACCTGCACCGCTACGTCTTGCCCGACATGGCTGTAAACATCTTGTCACTCGCTGCGCCAGGCAGCGACGCCGAGAAAGAGATTTTTGCGTTCCTGGATATGGTCAGCAAGAGCTACCCGCTGCACAAGATGGTGTGCGTCGAGGCCTTCGAGTGGACGAACCAGAGCCTCGGGACGTTCCGCTCGAGTCTCCACGGCTGCGCGAGTCCCAACCTCATGCGCAGCGAGTTCCTGGGCGTGTCGAACCCCGTGGTGCACGAGCTGATGCAGGACCGCGTGTGGCTGACTGCCGATGTCTTCCACTGGTTCGGCTTGCGCTTCGGCATCCGGCAGAACGCGCGCAACAAGTACGTTATCACGAGGATCAAAGACGGTCGAATCCAAGCTGCGGCACATACGTCGCCCAACTTCACATGCTTCGGACCGCTCTACTCGGTCATGCTCGCCTTCGACATTCTGCTGCTGGTCATAAACCTGTGCTCGTACTGGGAGTTTATCGAAAAAGTACTCTTCCCACGTTCGAATGAGCTGGTTCGGAGACACCGGAGACTGCTGCGCGAGACGCTTAAGATCAAGCCACGCACCACGAGACGCAGGTTTGCGCTGCCCGAGCTCGGTCGCAAGCCTTCAGAGAAGGGCGTCTTCCGTCCGTCCGTCAAGCTGTCACAACGATCAAACTTGACGATGACACTCAATCAGCCGTCGTGGATCCCAGTGGAGCACCTGGACATCGAGGAGGTCCAGTGCATTCTCCCATGCTCGCTGCAGCGCAGCTGGCCCGGCATCTTCGCCGTGATGGTGAGCCAGGTGTTGTCGTGGATGATCATCATGCCCAACTCCGTGGTTTGGGTCTGGGGGCTCTCAGTCACCACCAAGATCCAGGCTTTCCTCACGAGCCTGCGCGTGTGGCTGCTGCTCGTGGTCACGTGCAATTTTCTCTGGGACTGTGTGGTCAAAGTGAACGAGGAGTGGGCGTACGCCGTCACGAGTCGGACGTTCATCACGCCCTTCGAGATCGGGATCGTCGGTGTCGCCACGGCGGCGTGGAAGATCCTCGACATATTTCTGATGTGCGAGCGTAAATGGGCGATCGAAAGCCAGCGCGTGAACGATGTAGCGGCCTTCGCAGGCGGCTACATCGCCCACGGGAACACGTACCAGCCGTCCGTCGAAGTGCTCTTCAGCACGCCAACCAACATTCTCATGATCCTGTACGGGCCTCTGATCCAGATCATCGGCGCGAGCATTGTGTGTCTGAGCGTGTACCTGGCTCTCAAGAGCGTCGTGCTAAAGGTTCTGAGCCAGCGGAGGACGGCGCTTGTCCTCGTCCCCAACTTGTGGCATCTGTCTTGGCGCTCAGGCGAGACGTACGCACGCTTGCCCATGGAAGAGGAGTCGAACTGCCCCATTCGAGCCAAATGCCTCGTGCGGCTGCACCTCGAGATGGAGCACACGTTCCAGGCGCAACAGTACATCCGACCGTTCTGTTACCTGGAGTGCGGGATCCTGCCGCGCCAGATGCGCTTCACCACACGCATCGGGTTCCCCAACTTCCTCCCGGCCAAGTACGAGAAGGGCACGCGCATCATCCAGGCCAAGCAGTGGAAGCTCGAGTGAACGACTCAATCAACCAGTGTGCAAGAATCATTAGAGCCCGACAAGCAAGAACCACACATCGATTTATAGCACGTTTGGACTGTATTCACAAGAGTATATACTGTATTTATTGCAATCAACATAGAGGGCGCGGTAGCGAGACCGAGCTGCGCATGGACCTTCACATTGTATCCGTTTACTTCTTCACAGCGCACTTGACGACCGGCTTGGGGGACGCGGCAGGAGTGGCGGCAGCAGGCGTCTTGGAGTTGGTAGTTGGCGTATTCGTGGCCTCGCCAGCAACGGTCGTGTTGGCGGCGCCGCCGCCACCACCACCGCCGTTGAAAGGCACCGCAGCGCCGTTGCCGATCTTGACACAGTCAATGTACACCTGCCACTGGTTGAGTGTCGCCATCCAGTAGAATGAAAGCTGGTTCTTGCCCACGCACTTGGACTTGTCGTACTTCATCACGCCCTTGGGGAACGTCTGCTGGCAGTTGTCCGTGAACGGCAGCACGAGCTCGTTGTCGCACCAGGCCTCGCACGGGCCTGGGTGGTTCATACCGCCACCGTACCACTCGATGTTGTCTGGAAGCGGCTGCGCGGTCTGCTTCTCTGGCGCTGTGAAGCCACACTCCTTCGTCGACGGGTTGCCGCTCTTCACGCCGCCGTTCATATCCTGGTTCTTCATCATGAACTCGCGGAGCGACTTGTAGCTCGACTTCTTGAACGCCTTGCCGAAGACCTCAGCCCATGAGTTGCTGGGGCCGTAGACGTCTGGGGCGACGGCAGGCATGGCCTTCATCGGGATGTCGGCCGAGTAGCCGCCCGCGTAGGCAGTGCCAGCGAAGGCCGGACCAGGCTTGGAGAGCACGCCGTGGGCATCGACGCCCGGGGCGGAGGCCGCGAGCGCGACGACGGCGAGCTGGAAGAGGACGGTGGGCGTGGAGACCATGATGCTGGGGGTGTTGCTCAACTGTGTGCTAGGAGGCGAATTGCTGAATGAATAAGCTGGACGAGGATCGAGCGGACGTGCCCAGCCACTCTGGGAGGACCCAAGTGATGGTGATGAAGCTGCCCACTGCTGGTTACCCAACTGCTGGTGGGTGGGAACGTTCTCCAGAGCGCGTCCTCCTATTTGGTGATGGCCATTAGCAGAGTCAGCAGAGGATTGCTGCGATTACGATGCAGTAGTTCGGTGAGCAAGTCAACACTCTGTTCCGGCTTCGTTCTTGCGCAACAGTTGTCCATCAAGCAGAGAGCCAGAAAGGGTCCTGCTGAACGCGACTTTACATACTAGTCTGTCCTGTGTACGCATACTTGATTGGTGGATTAAGAGCTATGCATGCCGATAGTCCTCAACTTCAGAAACATCTCAGACAAGAACGAATCGGAATTCGCTGACGCACAAGTGCAGAAGTGGCGTCTCATGTGGTATTTACAAGAGTTGAGCTCGCGTGTTTGAGTGGCCTCGTAACCTGTGCTGGGCTATGGTAAACTGCTTGACCCTACTGTCGCTCTTGAACCAGTCTCAAGCAAAAGACTGATGCACTCGCAGAGATGCCCACTGTCGACATATTGTCAGAGCACTGTAGCTGTGGCATGCACAGTTGCAGTCTCCATCAATACTGCCTCCTCAAGCTCAAATCTATGCACAGCGAGGATATGCAATTGAAAGACGCTCTAATCTTCAAGATACCTCTCTGGGGTAATCATTTAATGACGAGTTGACCAGTTTCACACGGTTTCACACGGGGTTCAGACCGCTCAGCAACACGAGCTGAAAGCAAGTGGCTCCTGCTTTCGGTTCCACAGGGTTCCACAGACTCGAGGTGTCGAGGCAACTCAAATCGATGAGAGCGAGCGAGCGACACATTATGCAGCCAATGCGCCACTTCACGTCTGGCACGGAATATCGGATACAAGCAGCTGAAGAGCCAGCAGCAGACTGCCTAATTCACCACATGACAAGAGCAAATCTGCAGGAGTTGGGAAGCTATCCTTCAGTGGAGCTCATCTCCCAGATGTGCAAATTTGTGAACTTGACGAACACAAGAAATGCACAGAGGGAGATGGTCCTCTGTGCCCGTCATTGTGACTCAATTCCCCCACCTCCGTGCGTTTCGCTTCTCGCGAGCATGCGGGTCGCCGCCCAGAGCGTGCATTCGGCAATCTGCTTCTACCCAATCAAGCATCATGGTCTCCATGCCCACCGTCCTCTTCCAGCTCGCCGTCGTCGCGCTCGCGGCCTCCGCCCCGGGCGTCGATGCCCACGGCGTGCTCTCCAAGCCTGGCCCGGCCTTCACTGGCACTGCCTACCCGGGCGGCTACTCGGCCGACATCCCGATGAAGGCCATGCCTGCCGTCGCCCCAGACGTCTACGGCCCCAGCAACTCATGGGCTGAGGTCTTCGGCAAGGCGTTCAAGAAGTCGAGCTACAAGTCGCTCCGCGAGTTCATCATGAAGAACCAGAACCTGAACGGCGGCGTGAAGAGCGGCAACCCGTCGACGGCCGAGTGCGGCTTCACGGCGCCAGACAAGCAAACGGCCCAGGCTCTCCCGGACAGCGTCCAGTGGTACGGTGGCGGTATGAATCACCCAGGCCCGTGCGAAGTGTGGTGCGACAACGAGATCGTTGTGCCGTTCACGGACAACTGCCAGAAGACGTTCCCCAATGGTGTGATGAAGTACGACAAGTCCAAGTGCGTGGGCAAGAACCGCCTGTCGCTTTACTGGATGGCGACGCTCAACCAGTGGCAGGTGTACATCGACTGTGTCAAGATCGGCAACGGCGCTGCGGTGCCTTTCAACGGCGGTGGTGGTGGCGGCGGTGCCGCCAAGGTTCGCGCGGCCAACTACCTCAGATAAGTTCACCACTGACGCAAATGCCACCTACTCACCGTCCAGAAATAGGTGGCGTACATGGATGGACAGTTTCGTGATCGAGTGTACTGCAACGGACATCGATGTGGACGTTTGAAGTGTTAACGTGACAAAGGTTTTACGATCAGCAACAGACTTGTACATTGTATGTGTTTGTCTGAGTATGTTTGTTGATTCGGGGCAATGGATAGACTTGCTCGTGATCGTGTGGACAGACTTGCTGACGAGCTGACCTCAGCTCAATCAAGCGGCAAAGTGTAGTCGCCCTGATGCGACAACTCTTCTTTCCCGAAGATCGCAGTCTTGAGAGCTGGGTGGCCTGATGACTCTAGATAGGGATACTGTCCCTCTTCGATGGCCAGTGACGTGAAGGCGATCGCTGCTTGAACAAGATGGATGCCTGATCAGCTGGCTTAAGCTTACGACACGAAACCAAACGAGCTCGCTGGTCTCGAGTATTTTTTCTCTTCAGATCCACACTCAAGTTTTTGAAGCCCGCACACATGCGAGCAGAGTTGTGTTGCCATTCTCGCCGCATGCCTCCTACCAACCGTCCACAAGACCATACGTTTCCCAGACTCGCAAATCCAGGAGTTCATCAGCCTCGAGGACAACCTGCTAGAACATTAACTGCTCCGTGAACGTTTTAATACGAGGAGTTGATTTAGATTTAAGCACACATCGATTGAGAAATCAGCCCTCCTGGACGATTGTTAGTTGTAGTTGGCGTTCTTCGCTGAACTATTGGCGTTGACGAGACCTTGGGATGTTGGAAAGCCACCACCTGCGAGTGGCTCTAAGAGGTAGGCTCCGGTGTTGTTGCTCCCGCGCAGATTCGACCCAGAAGACGTGGTGGCAGCAGTCCCATACGCTCTCTGTGAGGCCTGGTACTGGTACCCGGACAGCATCGGAGCCGAGTCGTCTGGATACTGCTGATGGGCCGAGGGGTTCTGCGAGTTGTTGCTGTTCCTTACGCGAAACGCGTAGCTGGGGGTCATGGGCTTTGAACTGCTGCTACCGTTGTTGTAGTTGCTGTTGCTGCCGATGTGCGTTGGCTGACTGGAGCTCGCCATTGACGTGTCCGGCGTCGAGACCCCTGGTTTGGTTGACTGGCGCGTGAAGAAGATCAGCAGTGCGCCAGGAACGAACTCAGTGGAAAAATGGACCACAAACTCAAACGCGATGTGGTGGACACCGACTGGCGAGCGATAGTTGGACTCCGCGGACTCCAAGTAGCCACTGCCCATACCCAGCAAATACACGGTCTTCACCGCAAAGAGCACGCACAAGAGGATGCAAACCGCCGTGATCTACATTGACACATCACAATAGAGCAACAATATGAGATCGTATAGAGGCACAGATCAACAAATCACAGACAGCTCTTACCCTCCGCAACACTGCCTGGCGTGGCGATGAGCTCTGGTTGGTCGTCGTGGGTAAGTCGAAGAAGAAGTCTTCGTCTGGGCTCTGCGTGCGGAAGAAGTAGATAAGCCGAATGCTGTAGTAGAGGATGCCGAAGAGCCCTGCGAAGTAGACACTGCCGAGCATGAGGTCGCACGCCTTCCAGAAGCCACCGGCCGTGTTGCTAAGCGCAAACAGGAGCACGAGCGCCACGTAGAGCAGCACATTGAAGCCAAAGAAGATACGACGCGGCCACGGATACGCCTTGCCCCAGCACGCGTAGCAGAGCTGCGCCCAGAAGAGCAGCACGAGCCCGTACATGGTCACGAAGAGCAGCGACGGTACCCACAGGAAGAGCGTGAGTAGGCGCGCCAGAAACGACTCTGGCGCCATGGTCGTCTGCGCTGCGGACAAGGTCGCCACCTCTGTCACGAGCGACAACACGCGGATCGTCGACGCCACGAAGAGCAGCAGGAAGAACCGCTGGCGCATCTCGGTGCCAGTGGACGCGGACGCCGACGTCTCATCATCCAGCAGGCCAGAGCTGGACGTCACTGTCACGCCCCCGCCGTTCGATCCGCCAGCTGCGAGCGACTGGGACGACATTCCGTTGAACGAGCTGTGGCCGCTGCCGTTGCGCGGGGTGGCGTACGGGTTCTTACTTAGCGCGTTGTTAACCAAGGCGGCAGCGCCGGCAGTCGCGCTGACTGTGCGTGACCGCAGCAGCCCGCGTCGTGTCGCGTAGTGACCCCAAAGCACGCGGCCGGACAGCACGCTGAGCACCAGGAAGAGCAGGATCGTGGTGATCAGGAGCGCGCGGTTCCACGCGCTGAGGCTTGCGACACCCGCGTCCAGCTGCATGGCGGTCGCCATCCCCAAGGGCCGCATCTGCGGCAGCATCATCGCGCTTCTTGCGGGACACGAGGGCGTTCGTGAGCGTCGCTCTCTCTACACGCACAAGCAGCTCACTCGCTGGACCGTTGCGCGCGTGAAGCAAAATGATAGATGTTTGGTTGTTAGATAAGTAACACGCTGTTTTACGTGGTCCACACCACGTTCCGCAACATTTTTGGGAGGGTTTGCCTTGTTGCATATCCGCTATTTGGGGGATGTTCGTAAAAAATGACCTTTTAAAAGGATCTGCACAGATCGTATACAAACTCCAAGTTAAATACTCCTGTGTTTGTTATTTTCAAACGGCGGTTACTTTTTGGATATTAAAAAGATTGGAGCCTAGTGCATACAAATTTCAAGATAAAATTCCTATAGTTTTATTTCCCGTTTAACCAGAGTTTTTTTTGGACATCAATGAATTGCATGGTCCAACACTTCAAAAGTGCTGCATAAGTATACGATTTTTCAGCTAACATTGCAGTTGTTTCCGTGCCTAGATAAATCTGATAAATGGGACATATTTTATCAATATTTGTTCATATAATCGGGCTTTTATCTTAATTTAGACCTGTTAAACTAGGAGAAAGGCCCGATCAAGGAATTTGTCACGCCCAAAGATCACACTTGAGATCACGAGAATGACGACGCAGCAGAGCGAGCGCTCGCCGCTGCTGCCGCGCCTCGTGCCGCCCACGACGTCGCTCTACCACAGCGCAGACGAGAAGGCAGCGGCGCTCCCGGGCGAGCTGCAGCGCAGCTTCCTGGGCGGCAGCCAGACGATCCGCCACCGCAAGAAGTCGCGTGCGCAGCTGCCAGCGCGCCACGCGCACGAGGACGATGACGGCAACGCCAGTGATGACGATGGGGACGACTACAGCGACGATAGCGACGACGGTGCAGACTCAACGGACTTGGAGGAGATCAACTGGGCCGACCGCAACGTGGATGAGAACGAGGAGAACGCGAAGCGACTGTCGGCCGACCGCAGCTTCCAGAACCAGCTGCGCGACAAGTTGCAGAACGCTGGCGGAGCCAATGGCACTGGCAGCCTCCTTCCATTGGGACTCGCGAAGCGCAAGCCACGCTGGTCGGGTTTGCGCAGCAAACTGGCGGCGGTAGATGCTTCCTGGTCGTGCGCTCCTCTTAATTGGTCATTCCCTGTCTAACGATTGTGGCGCTGTGTGTTGTAGATCTCGTCCGTAAAAGGTGCGCCAGGGCCAGACATTCTGCCGCGCATCAATGGACGTCGGAATCGGTACCGACCGTCCAACCTGCGCGACATGGACGACGACCAGGACTACTTCCGGGCCGTCACCAGGGATCGGACGCTGCGCGCGCCGCCGATAGATGCCCCGAAGGCGCGCATCGCTGCATACTGCACCTGCGACCAGATTGCATTGTTTAAGCTGCTCAAGTGGCTCGATCGGGCGGTGAAAGAAACGCCAGTGACAGGGATCGCCAGCGGTCGCTTGAACGTGGCGGGCTGGGCCAACAAGATGTACATGGGCGTGATCCATGCGTCGCTCAGTGCTCAGGGAGATGCTGAGGAATTCGGTTCATCCTCCGATCGTCTCTTGCGGCAGAAACACGCGTTCTATTTTGCGTGAGTGATGTCTGGGAGTCGGTTCTGTAGTTTCATCGCATATTCGTTGGACTGAAATTGGTGGTCTCTTGTGCTTCTAGGACCGGCTGCTGCGTGTTCTGGGGACTGACCCGCGAAGAGGAGGCGCTGCACCTGCAAGCACTGGTGGCGTTCTCCACAGGCCCAGTCGCGCAGATTGAAGCCGAAGACATGCTCTTCTCGTACGGCGAAAATAGTCGTGTCGTGAACGATGATATCGTGCTGAGCTCCGACGCTGTGGCCGAGAAACTCGCGATTTCGTTCGCCATGTCGCAATCAGCGAAGCTCGACGTTTTTGAGGAGCGTGTGGAGGATCGGATCAGAAATACGAAACACATCCCATCCAATTTGGCCACCACCGGCTCCACCCAATACACGAAGAAGGACATCTCAAAGCTCATCGGTCAGTTGTTCATCGAGCTGGCGGACGTGAACCTGCACTCGGATATCCTCGACGAGCCCGACTTCTTTTGGGAAGACGACGAATATGAGCCACTCTACAAGCGCATGGTCAAGTACCTCGACGTGACTAACCGCGTGAAGATCCTCAACAAGCGTCTGGACATTCTGCGCGAACTGTGAGTGTGCATCGCAATACTGTTTTCTGTCATTTGACTTGATAAGTATGACTCACTCGGTGTTCACATGGCAGAGTGGAAGTGCTGAACCAGGAGCTGACACGGCAGCATGGGACGAAACTCGAGTGGATCATCATCTGGCTGCTGGTGGCCGAGGTCATCCTCGCGGTGGGCTGGAACATCATTGTGAAGGATCTGCTTGGTTTTTTCAACCATTGAGGAAACTACGAGGGCGTCTTTGCTCGTGGCACGATTTATCGACGAGAAGCAGTAGTACAGCGAGAGGTAGCAGTGCCGCACTCCACACTCCGCTCTTAGTTATCTGTATTTACATAAACTTTGGTTTTTCCTCTCGCTGCATACTTTGCCTATACATTTGAATGGCTATCGAAGCATTATTCATGATGTGAGTGGTGAGAATTGGCCTCTGAAGAAGCAAGGCAGATGCAAACATTGAAAGTCTCCGATGCAGGATCTCATGTCAGTAGCAAGCAAGTGAAAGTTGCAGAGAAAACAATGAAAGTAGCCATGAGCAACGTGTTGGTGATGAAAAGAGTATGTTTGCCGAGACATCAGAGTACGACCGACGAAATTCAAAGTCACATGTCCACCAACGGTTAGGCCAGGTTCACCAACTTGGAAGCGGACTCCGTGCTCTCTAACTGCCACCCCATACCCACCAAAGGCTACATCATGATCCCCCAACGATGATGTCATGCCCTCCAATGGATGCTTTGCGCCCAGCAACATTGTTATACCGTGCCCTTCGACTGCCAAGCCGATACAACATACCCTCAGACAACCAAAACAACCTCGCCGTGACCTCCAATTCCAACTCAATTCACTGTGACTTCATGCCTCCCGTCAAATGCTTTAATCTGGCCAGCATCCGTCAAGGTCTCGACCCCTGCTTCTATTTTCACAAGGCACCACGAACGACTCATGATCCAACAGAGAGTCTGCGCAGGTGTGCGAGAAGCGGCTATTGCGCCAAGAACCTTATACTGTGAATCTCGTTCATCGACACACGAACGCCTGCCAACCGATTGGTCATGTGGCTCAACAATTTCAGTCAAGGTATGGCGATTCCAAGTCTATGAGCGTGCTTACTTTACTCAAGCAGATTATTATATCATCATAGCGGGTATCTCGCATGCCTGTATGCGACCATTCGGTATGAGCCTGATAGGCCCACATGAGGCATGTCGTATTATATACGCGTATGAAGAATTTACACACCTGATGCAGATGACATACCACCTTGCGAGTCAATCCCCTCCTTACTACATCGGTCTCGCCAGGGACGCTGTTGAAAGCGTCGGCGATCAACCTGGTGTTCTGTGCCTTACTGGTTCTGCTATAGCCTCGGGAACATCCTTAAGTGTCTCAATGACGACCAGCAGCGACCGGATCGTCATCTCCATTTCTCTGGGAAGCTGCCGGTTACCGTCGCAGCGCTGACCACAACAGTCGCATGTTCTGGCTGCGAGCTATGCGCTTCATCTTTATCCTGTGTTACAACGCGGAGATGCAGCAAAAGACGACAGCGCAGCGTGAAGCTGTGCAAGCGACGCGTGCCTCATGTTCACGGTGAACCAGCTCGTGGGCATGACTGCGTTCGAAGAAGCGCTGCCCCGCGCGATGACGCAGACCGTAGCTTCTCCTGGTTGTCTGGGACTAAGTGCATGGACGCTCAGTCGGCTCACCCATGTCTCCATTTCACTGGATCCGCAACACCAGCCACAGCGTGCGGTCGCGCACGTCCTGTGTCTGTTCGAGCACGGACCTGAGCCAACCACAGGCAAGTCTGCCACGTCATTCGAGAAGAACTGCGTTGGCGAAGCGGTCCAGACGCTCCTGCACGTGTGCAGAAGCAAAGCCAGCGAAGAGCACGCTGTCGATCTCCTCAGCTGAAGATTATAGGAGCCATGTCTGCCCAAAGTCAACAAGCCAGCTGCTGTTGACAGCTTGAAAATAAATCAGTAAATGATTCATCTTAACTGTGCTAATAATGCAATATTTACAAACTAGCCGCACAGAAAAGTAGTATTCGAAAATAAAAAGTTTAGTATTGCAATGCAATCCGTTTTGCGCTGGTCATCATCAGTCGTGAAGCCTGTAAACGACAAGAGCCTCCGCGATGGAGCAGCGCGGCGAGGCACACGCAGGCAGCAGTCCGGCGTCGACGCTGGGCGGCATCGACTGGAGCATCTTCAAGGACAGCGAGGAAGACGCCTTCGGGTGGCTGCTGCGCACGAGCGGCAGCGCTCCATCGCTCGCGCAGCTGCAGGAAGAGGACGTCGCGAGGGCGCCGCGGCTCTCGACGGATGCGCTCCCGCTTGACGACATCCAGATGGACGACGAAGCGCTACTCGGCGGGCCCGAGCGTCCGGCCGCCGCAGCACCCGCCAGCGCCGCGCAGATAAAACAGGAAACTAGCAACCAGCGGCTGACGGCGAACGCGCTCGCGGCGCATCTCTTTTCTAGTGCAGGCGCGCAGCGCAAGGACAGCAGGTACCGGCTTCCGGCGGCGGCGTCTCGAAACAGAAGCGCAGACGGGAGCTACGACGACGAGGATGACGATGAAGACGACGATGAGAGCGGCGACGACCAGTCGGTCACGCACAGCCACGCGCCGAGCGACGTTGGAGCGACTTTATCTGCGACGGGCGCAAAAGGGAAGCGCGCATTGAAGCGCAAGAAGTCGGTCGCGTCGTCGGAACACGATGGTGAAGACGACCAGGACAAAAAACAGCAGCGACGCGTGAAGAACCTGGCGTCGGTGCGCGAGTTCCGCAAGCGCAAGATGAAACAGATGGAGCAGAACGAGCACCGGCTGCGACGGTTAGAGGCCGACAACCTGGACCTGAAAATGCGCCTGAAGATCGGCAAGGAGGCGATCGTGAGCGAGCAGCGCGAGAAGCAGCAGATCAAGGAGCAGATGCGCGAGATGCTGCAGCACAACGCGTCGGAGCAGGAGATCGCGCGCTTCCTCAACATGTACAAGGTCACGTACTCGGACTACGGGCCCAAGCGCCGTGAGAAGCTGCGCTTCCATCTCGAGCGGATCCGTGAGCTGCTGCTACCCACGCAAGTGACGAAGCTGTGTCTATACTCTGTGGAGCAAGGGGTGGACATGATTGCGCGCGACCACGTGATCAAAGAGGACCCCATGTCAATGCCCGACTCGTCCGCCGCGCCCATGAGCCTCTGGGGCATCCTCGCGACGGAGCTGGATGTATCGGAGCCTCAGCAACGGCAGATCCTGGAGCGACGCACGTCTATCAAGAAGGTCCAAGATGACCTCAACCACACGCTGCACATCCTTCAGCAGCTGGAAGAGGTCACGGATGAGAAGAACACGGCGCTCGAGTCCCAGGTGGCGCAGTTGCAACAGATCCTCACGCCATCGCAGGCCACCAAGTTCATCATTTGGGTCAAAGAGAACCCAGCGTTCATGTACATGCTGGACAAACTCGTGGACAAGACGCTGCGCAACACCGAAGACGACGAGTGAAGCGGCTCCGGCGATGCAAAAGGACTCCCTGCACGACGACAACGGGCGGCTTTGTTAAATGCAGACACAGTTCACCCTCTCTCGGGGAGAAACCATGATTCGCATATTTTTATTTTAATCCATGGAGTCAGTTGCAAGAATAAGAAATGTAAGTGAATGTATCCATCAGGTCCTGTCGACGAACATGTGTATTTCGCTGTGTTACCTCCATCGCAAATGGGAGGTGAGTACACGCACACAAGTACACGATGCGTACGAGCTGAATCAAGGTGTGCCAGCACTGCAGCTATAGTATGCTCATCGCTTATACAAGGAGCTGATATAGCCACACATCCTTTGTTGATTCGATATATAAAGTGCGCGCCAAAAGTCTTGGAAATTTGAAATGGGTTGTTTGTGTGATTGGAGGCAAATGACCGAATGAATTGAACTTAAAGGGGCTCGCATGGCCGATTGGGATAGTCTAGGAGGTAGAGAACAGCGATGAACCCTGCGTCCAACGTCCCCTTTCCACTACTTTCTCTCGCAAAGACGCGGAAAGAGGCGTGACATGATATGACACCGTGATAGGACACACATGTCATAGGATTCTCTTGACTATAACCCAGGCTACTGAATGTGTAACGGGGTACACGAGTGAGTTACACCGCAGTAACCACTCTGCCAAATTACTGTTTGTGCAATATCTTTAAGAAC
>JAASFV010000236.1:0-30404 GCA_023334015.1 Globisporangium paddicum
ACTCTTTTTGAATGTGGTTTTCTGCATTCTCATTCTTTTTTGCCATGAAAGCTCCCATTTAAACAGCACTTTCAAAAAAGAACAATTGAAATTGTAAATCGAAAAAAACGGGTGCGTCTATAGTTTTTCATATGACTGTATGACCATCATCGTAATATTCCCATTCCTTCTTGTTTTGAAATTTAAGATGTAGGTTACTTGTATGTTTGTAAAATACTAGGTTATTTTACAAAGGTGCAGATTTTATATTTAAAGTTGGAAAAGGCGTATTTTTATATTTCCTCCCAAAAATGAAGTGGCCTTATACTTCCTGCCACCACTGTAGTAACACATTATGATAAGTTAAATTTGCAGTAAATTACATTTTGGGCCCTTTAGGTAAAAATTGGGCCAATTAAGCAACTTCTAAGCTAAAAGTTGGGCCCATTAGGTCATTATGTCGGTGTATATCCTCAATGATCATACTCAGACACAATAGCATGGGGCGGAATGTGCTCCGTGAGTACGAGCAGCTGCTGGTGCACAACGAGCGCTTTGCTCTCGGGGACGTCATTCTGAGCATCCACGCAATCATCGAGGCGATCACAGAGGCTCAGCGTGTGCTCGTGCTCTCAGTGCACGCAAGCCCAAGCAACAGCTACGGCAAGTCGGCGGGCACTGGACGCCACCACGCGCTCGCTGGCGGCAAGAAGCCCACGTTCCATGATGTAATGGACGCCATCGCGCGGCGGACCAGTCGTGTGCAGTCGCAAATCCCGTTCTTCCTGGGCGACAGCGTACGTGTGTTGCATGTACACACTAAGATTGGTTCTTGGCTGAGTACTCATACCCTCTCTATGTGTCTGTAGGAGCTGCTCGCACTCGCCAAGGCACTCCGGGAGTTCGTGCAGATGCCAGAAATCGAGTCATTCTGGGATTTGCAGATGGATGCAAGAGAGAAGAGCGCTGTGGATGCGCTCTCGGTGCTGCTCCAGCGTCTGAAGACGCTTCACGGGGAGCTCAGTGCGGCAATCTCAGCGACCGCCACAGTCTCCAGCCAACTCACAGCCAAGCGCAACGTAATATATTAGCTGCAGCCCCCATCTACGCGCTGCTGAATGTGATATTAACCAGGGCTGTCTGTTGTATTCGTCAGCACCTGGTAAAATTGCTGGAAGACTCGGTGGAGATCATGGAGAATTCGCACTCGAAGCGGCTGCTGCAGCACCAGAACAAAGTTGATGCGCTCGTCGAAGAATTCAAGGTGGCGCTGACAGGTTGGTACCAATGTGTCTGTCTTACATGTGCGAGTTCTGATACTTTTAATACTTTTGATACTTGTCGATTCAATTGCTATCAAAAGCGCGCTCGCTCTCCGACGCGAAGCAGCTCGCGTTCGAGATCCGGTCCCTCGAGACGTCCATGTCAACGATGCTGCTGCCGCACTTTGAGATCTGCAGGACCATCACGACCGCGTACGATCTTAATTCTCTGTGATCTTAATGACGGGCATGATGTGACTTTATTTTTTATTTCTTAAATAGCAATGCGCAGGTGAACGGAACCGCGGGCTTTGACAATCGCGATCGCGCTCAGATTGGCGAGTTCGTGCAGAATGCCATGCGGCTCAAGGACCACTGCGCGAGCTTCGACAGGTCTAACTGCGACTTAGTTATTTGGGATGCCCTGGGTATGGACATCTTGGGCTGAACGTGTTTTTGTTTGTAGTGTTCTGAATGACTCAAGTGGGTTCGTGAGTGAGCTAAAGCTCTTTGAACAAGCAGCGAGCCAGGTACGGAGCTCCAATTGGTCGACTCACCTTAATAATGCAAAACTGTTACATGATACTCTGTAAAATTGTTTGTGCAATCTCTGTAGGACGCGTTCTCTGTGTGCTCCAGTGCGCTCAAGCTCCAGTTCCGCGAGTCGCTGGACGAAGAGCTCTTCCAGGCCTACGTCCAAGACTGGAAAGACACGAGGTTCCGCCTCACGGTGCGTCTTGTACGAATGGGCTCAGGATGTGTGCTGCATGTAAACTCTGATTGTGCGTATACGGTAGGTCCTAGAGAGCAGTGCAGAGTATCAGACAGCCACCGAGACGTTGGTAGAGCTGAAAGCCCAAATCATCAAAGGCCAGAACCACATTCAGAAAAGGTGCGTAAATTGCGCAAGTCTCGACCGTTTTCAAACTATGTTTAGCTGTGTGATAATGTGGTGACTTTGATCAGCAAGGAGATGATCTCGACCGATGACCCCACGCGCATATGTCTAAGTCACGAGGTACGCTGCGCTTTTAAATCCTTGATACCGCCCATCGGTCTCGCATGAGGTGTTGATTATGTCTTCACTTCGCGACAGATCAAGCTGCTGTTCAAGGAAGAAGGCGGCGCGATGAACATCACGCTCTCGTTTGTGACTTCTGCCTCGACGAGCATCGCCGAAAGCAACTGAGCCAGTCCTGTTCCCAGCTCAGTTGGTGTTACTCTGCAATCGCATCCGAAGCCTTGATCGTGTTCTTCTGACTGGTCGTGAGCGCCACACTCTTGTTCGCATTTGCGTCTTCCATGAGCGTCGCGATGGCCAGCGCCGCGCAGTTGCTTGTGGCTTCGAACTGCGCGAGCCAGCGGTTGCTGTAGCTCAGACAGAGCCTCGCCAGCCGCTTGGCGTTTGCTGACGACATGCTCCCAGCCTCAAATTCGCGAAGGTGTAGCTGCTCGACCGCGAGATTGTTGTAGCAGACGGCTGCCAGACAGATCTTCTGCGCCGAGGCGCCGTCCCCATTTTCGCCTTGCTCCTCTAGCTTATTCTCTTCGATCATCTCGAGTATACTGGCCATGTACCCCATCGCGGCGGCGTGCTTGAGCTGAAACGAGAGCAGGTTCGCGATGTGCAGTCGACACTTTGCCAAGTGAGACCAGTTGCTCTGCTTGGAGTGGATCTCGTGCGCCTTGAGGATGTACTGGAGCCCAGCATGCGGCTTCTGCTTGCGGTAGTAGTAATGCGCGTACGTGTCGTACAGATACGCCAGGAGTTCAAAGCGCGTCGTGTCGTCGACTAGGATCGAGTTGTGGATGAGCTCCTCGGCCTGCTTGATGAGCTGCAGTGCCGCGGTGAACTTCTTGTAATCGATGCAGCGACTCGCAAACGCGTTGCACGTGACCACGAGCTGCTTCCAGAGTTTAATCTCGAGATCATCGACCCCGCGAGCACGCACAAGCGAAATGAGCAGCGACTCTAACGTGGTTACGCAGACACTGAACTGCTTTTTGGCCTCCATTCGTCGTACTTCTTCACACAGGCGGTGCTCACACATTGCAATGGGTGACGGGTGTCTCTGCTGTTGGCCCTCAGTGTGCGAGCTGCTGGACTGGGACTGCAGATCGGTGAAGCCCTGAGCCAGCGCACACCACACGGCCTTGACTGCGCCAGTGCCCGCGAACCAAATCGGTCGCGGCACTTTCGGCATGTTGATCACCACTTTGCCGTTCTGCAGTCGCTGTGAGGGTTCCCAGGAGTAGTGGACGCTTGCAGTAGAGACTCGTGCTGGTCGAGTGACGATGTCTGGAGCTGTTGAGTTGGTCTTGAAGTTGGTTGTGAGCGCTGGCAGCGAGCATGACGAGCCTAGCGACTGGACTTTGCTGCCAGCACCAGTTGCTCGATTGCTCCCTGAGCCAGATCGTGAGCGACGTGTCACTCGACCGCCAGGCTCAGCCGCCATCATTGTACTGGTCGCACCACTTTCTATACCAGCAGCCTTGGCTTTCACGGACGTCGTGTAGATGGTGAGGATCTGCCGCGCCAATTCGTTTTCCCATTCGTGTTCGTTCTCAGGAGAGTGCTCAGGGGGACGAAGCAGATCAATGTCGCAACGAATCAAAGCAGCAACGTCTTCATTGTTTTTCTCCGATTGCTGCATCTGGATCTGGAGGTTCTCCGTTCTTGATTGAGAAGAGCTGGGACAAACTCGAGCACTCATGGTCGGCACAACCTCAGGATTCCCTGCTACCAAGGAACTTTCGTCACCTGAGCTGCTTGCTGCTGTTGTATCGTGTTTGCGTGGTGTCCGGGCTTCCCCGAGCTCCTCACCAGTACCAGCAATCGGCTTGCCTCTTTTCATAGTCACAACCGCAGGTCCTGCGTCTGCTTGCATTTCACGTATACGCGAGACGAATTTTCTTCCCCCTGCCCCCAAGTTGTGCTGTTCCGTGGTGTATTTCGTCTGATTGAGCAGCGCCTTGGACTTCTCCAGGATCGCAAGTGTCTTGAGACCAACCTTGCTCCGAACACTGTTGAACGCTGCATCAATCGGATTCAGCGCCTGCTCGTACTCGTCTGCGTCGCTTTCACTACTACCATCGACACGACCAAGAGTGTGGGCTCGCCGCTGGTTCTGAGACTTCTTCGCGCAAGCTTTCCTGCGCTGCTTGTCCGATTTGTTGCGTCCAGATGCAGCACCGAGAGGCGATTGATCTATGGTGGCACAGCGCTGCGACGATTTCTTTTCACCCTGGTGGTGTCGAGTCACAACATTCTGATGTCTGCTGTCATCGACCTTCTCATTGATTGAGCTGTCTACATCCACGGGATCGATCGTTTTGTCGAAAGATGAGCCTTCCAGCCGAGAGACGATGATCGGCTTCCTGGCTGACACTCCGAGTCTTTGTTGTGTGTCGCTGATATTTCTCCTCTCACTTAGATCCACATAGACTGGTCGCTGCACGTGTGGGAAATCAAGTCCGCTCTCCGATAGCGAGTGCAGCACCAGCGAGTGAAGGTTCTGCTCCAGGCGGCTCGTGGGTAATCCTTTTCTCCCTCTGGAAGGGGAAATCGCGTGCTTGTGTCTGGTAATTGGGGATGCTGAGGCTGAGGCAGGCGCCATCACACCTGAATTGCGGAGGCTTTGCATCACTTGCTGGACGATCGCCTCTCGCTGCTGCTGTAGCAGAACCGCCTGGTCTTCTTGCATTTTCTGCAATGCAGTCATTCGCACCGCCTCAATACCGGATGGACAACTGGCAGACAGGCGCAATACACATGTAGCTATTCACCTGGAGGATGCTCGACACTTGATCCATTGAGAGCATTGGAACGCTTCATAAAAGAGCACACAACATAGTTAGAACACCAGTAACATATCAACGCCAGCTAAAAGCCGCCTACCTTGAGTTCTCGACCGCAGACGGCATCATGCCTTCGTGGCACGTGGTTGATGGTACCATGTTTTTATCCTTCTCTGCACACTCTAGGTCACTTGGTCGTTCGCAATTGAAGCTATTTCAAGTTTCGGAACTCTGGAGTCTCGAAACTGCACCTTGAGACTGGTCATCGATTTAAATTCTTCAGCTCAACTCCCAAGGGCCGATATTTGATCACGACGGAGTTCAAGCGGCAACCTGCAAGCCCTTCACAGCTCACATGAGCGGCGAGACCTTACGCGACGCGATATGTGACGGCGACTTGGATGCAGTGCGACGGCTTGTCGAAGACGATGGCGCCAGTGTCAACTACGTGGACGTGGATGACGGCTGGTCGCTGCTGCTCTGGGCTGTGAAGGCGCATCAACCCGAGTGTCTCGAGTTCCTGCTCTCGAAAGGCGCAAATCTGCACATCGGCGATGGCTCAGGCAACACGGCGCTACACAAGGCAGCATATCTGGGCCACGATGACTGTGTTCGTATCCTCATGAAGCATGGAGCGCAGGTCGACATGCAGAACCTCTCGCGACAGACGCCCAGAGACCTCGCCGAGATCTTCGACCGCAAGCCCATTGCCGACCTGCTGATGACGTATCAAAGCGCACCAGAGCACGGCGTCAGCACCGCAGAACAGTGAATGGCGACATAGGATGGGGATCATTAGCAACCGCATCTTAAATAGGAACAGAGCTTCGCCTCTGCGGATTATCGAGTGCGCTGCTGTTGTAGGTGTGTTCGATGGTGCTGGTGAGTGCTCTGCTGACCAACCACGTCGATGGCGCATCCGTTTATCCTGCACGAGTAGACCCGACTATAAAGAAGAGAGAACCATGATATCAGCTTAGCCAGGAAACAAATGAAGAATCGTCAAGTAATCCTTACCTCTCGCCTCGCACAACGCACTTGGCTTCGAAGAGCGCCAAGTTCGCTGTGTCCCCATTTGCTTCCGTCAACTCTTGTCTGCTCCATCAGAGGCTTTAGTTCACACAACTTTTTTTTATCAATGTCGACCACAGATTTAAAAAAAAGCAGAGGTGTACCTTTGTATTTGAACGGGCACAGGGCGGAGTTGGATGCGCTTGGAGACTTGACTTGTCCAGGACGACGGCAGGAATTCGGGCGATTCCCAGCCATTGCGAGCATTCACTAAGTACTCAATTGCAGCAATGGTGAGAGCCCGATACATCAATGACGAGGCAATAGATACAAAGCGTACCTGGCGTCTCTTTTGTCGCGAAGATGATGGGCGAGTGGTGCCTACTTAACTGTTTGAGGAGGATGAACACCTGCTCAGAGAGTGCGAGGCCATCGCCCACGCTCTTCGCCGTCATCTGCCAATAGACAGAGGCAACGTAAGCACTAGTGGCCCATTGAGTATCTTATACTATGTGAAGCGCACCTTGTCGATCGCGTGAAATGAGCTAATGCAATTAAACACGAGCAGCAGAGCTGACAACAGACAACCATAGAGTCAGGCTAGAGGTCGATCAATAGCACACAAGAGCAATTATCTGAGACGCACGCGTGGTCGGCGCGTCCATGAGCTCAAAGTGGAGCTGGTTGAGCGTCGCGAGGCATTGGAACGTGTCATTGCAGTTGAACAGCACGACGCGGTCCATGGCATTACGGGCAGCTTCCTGCGTCCATTCGTTTTCCCTATATCAGTACTCTTTTCATAGCAACACAACTCCGTACATAGATAGACACACACAGATAACGTACGTGGCGCTGCATGGCGTCCGGTATCCGCGTCTGTAGCTTCTCGTGCAGCACTTGCAGCAGCTGGTGCGGATCGGCCTCAAGCTCGTGGTCAAAAAGAAACACGCGCTCCTTCGATTGGCGAAGCGTAGCAGTAGCATGCTCATCAGCGGTGTCTTCTCGATTATCTTGGTCGTCCAGGCTCTTAATCAGGAACGCGGCCACCGCGTGCAGCAGCACGAGCAGCTTGGGCGTGGCGCTGCTGCCGCTGAGCTCCACCACGTGGCGCGGCTGGAACCCGCCGCCTCTGCCACCGCCAGCAGCAGAAGAAGAAGAAAAAGAAGAGGTGTTTCCGCTGGAGGCCGCGTCGTCCACGAAGCGCAGGCCCGTGCGGAATCCCCTGGTTGGGCGACGCGCAAAGAGGTCGAGCGCCGTCTCGTCCAGCGACCAGAGCATGTTCAAGCGCCAATTGCGGCAACGTTTTTTTGAAGTGTGCAGGCTCGAAAGTGACTATCTGGTAGTCAAAACACGTACAAGAGGTAGCTCTTTGCATTAAGAATACCATTAGAGGTGCAAAGTAGCAATTTGCGTACAAACCGCACTGTGTAGATTCTGTATCCACTTATCTTAGCTATATTGCTCTTCCCACCCGCGTTAGAACATGCCTATGATGACATAAATTGCTTACCGGGAAGTCAATCGCCACGCAATGGCGCACACGAGAGCAACAATCCATTTGGCACAAGAACGAGCAAAATGGCTGCGACTGTCGACCTCGCGCACGTGTTCGTGGGCTGCAACGCCATCTCCAATGCCTTCTGCGCCAACAGCAGCTCCTCGCAGACGCACCAGACACACCACGCGGCGTTTGCGGCCAAGAATGCCGTCGCGCTCGTAGGCCGTGAGCCGCAGAACGCCGAGCTGCTCAAGATCCAGCGGACGCTGCAGCACCGCGTCTCTGTTGGTGACGCCACGCGCATCACGAGCGTCTTCCTGAGTTCGTCCAGCACACACGATCGCGTGCTCGCAGGCGACTCCGAGGGCAACGTCTTCCTGTGGCAGCGCACCAGCGAGCAGACCGAGTGGCAGCTTGTCAACCTCTCGTTCGTGCCACAGGAGGAGTCGAGCAGCAATAAGCGACTCTCAACTTCGTCTGTGGCTGCAGTCGCTGCAACTGAGACGAGCAGGCGCTGGCTCTACTTTGTGTCGTTCTCGGATGGCAGGCTTGTGGCGTTTGAGCAGCTCAAGCAGCACCTCGAGCGCGTCAGCGTCCTCGCGCAGCTGGATCTCGGCGTGCGCTGCATCATGGAGACGCTCGCAGTGTGTGCGATCCCTGTCTCCGCAGATATTGCTAGCCATGATGAAGAAGCGAATGTACTGCTGGCAGCGGGCGGCGTCGACAGCAAAGTGTATCTCTACGAAGTGCCAGCGAACGCAGAGACGCTGAGCCAACTGCTGATGCTGGAAGGCCATCGTGGCTGGATCCGAGGGCTCGCGTTTGAGAAGCAGCAACACGAGTCCAATGGCAGCCTCTCGCTCTTCTTGGCATCAGCGTCGCAGGACCAGCGCGTACGTCTCTGGAAAGTGACTGCGAGCCCAGCAACCCCAGCCACGAGTACTAGCCCAGTGAACGCAGCCTCATCAAACGAAACTCGAGACGGTTTCCGGGCTGCAGGCGCTAACAGCTCGTATATCGTGAGCTTCGATGCGCTGCTCATCGGCCACGAGGACTGGGTCACGTCTCTCGAGTGGACGCTCGTGACCAAGTCCTCCCAATCAACACCAGCGATAACATTCGAGTCTGCTTTGGTGTCGTCGTCCATGGACAATGCGCTTATCGTGTGGACGAAGAACATGCAGTTGGGCACGTCGGGCGCCTGGTTCCCGTCGCTGCGTGTGGGTGAAATGGGCGGCAACGGGATCCTTCGAGGCATTGTACTGCCGACGAGTGGTAAGACTGAGGCCGACCGGTTGGACTTGCTCGCGCTTAACTTCATGGGTCAGCTGGAGCGCTGGAAGCAGCAGCCATCACCGTCCAAGATCTTCTTGCCGTCGTTATCACTCACGGGTCACTGCTCGACAGTCACGGACCTGTCGTGGTCACCCTTGGGAGACTATCTGCTCTCGGTATCGCTTGATCAGACGGCGCGCATACTCGCGCCCATGAAGAAGAGCGGTCGCTCGTGGCACGAGATCTCACGCGCGCAGGTTCATGGCTACGACCTCAACTGCGCCTGCTTCCTGTTGGGCAAGGCCATTGGTGATGGCGGCAACGACCGATTCGTGAGCGGCGCGGACGAGAAGATCTTGCGCGTCTTCGAAGCGCCCGACGACATCCAGGCGCTCGTGAGCAAGCTCTCGGGACTCTCAGTCGATGGTGATGGCGACGAGACGTCATCCAGACAGCAACCTCGTGTCCAGCACGCGTACCTCCCTGAGCTCAGTCTCACCAACAAGACCAGTGCGGACGCGTCCTCCTCGGATTCCAGTCAGAATCGCGACGGCTTCGCTGTGATCGACTCGCGATCACCAGACCTGCGTCTTCCTGTGGGAGATACATTGGGCAAGAAGACGCTCTGGCCGGAACAACGAAAGCTCTACGGCCATGGCAACGAGCTGCTGTGTGTGGCCTCGAGCCACTCGGGCTCGCTCATCGCGTCGGCGTGCAAGTCCCGCGAAGAACGATTTGCGAGCATCTGGCTCTGGAACACGAACGACTGGAGTGTAGCGCAGACCCCACTGGACGGTCACAAGAGCTCAGTCGTGCAGCTCGCGTTCTCACCGAATGACCAGTTCCTGCTGTCCGTGTCCAGAGACCGGCAGTTCTGCGTCTACGAGAAGGGTCTGGATGGTAAATTCGCGCTTTCGGAGAAGCTCAAGGCCCACAAACGCATTATCTGGAGCTGCTCGTGGTCGCCCGACTCGCGTTACTTTGCCACCGCATCGAGAGATCAAATGCTTGCTGTTTGGAGAAGAAATGCTTCGGGCGGCTGGGGCGCCGTGGGGAAGATGGTGGCCCTCGAGAGCGCGGCGACTGCTGTCGCATTTGCGCCACTGGTATCCCCAACATTGTCTTATGCCGTGGCTGTGGGCCTGGAGAGCGGTGCTATCAAGCTCTTCCGCGTGACGCCAGTTACAACAGACAGCGAATCTGTAGAGATCACGCTCATCTGTGACGTCAACCTGGCGGATTCACCGTCTGCGACCGTCACGCGTCTCGCATGGTCACCCTCTCGTCAGGAAGCTTTTGAAGACAGTGGCCTCGTACTCGCGGCGTCCAGTAGCGACTACTCGGTGCGTCTCTACAGAGTCCAGCTCGGTAAGTAGCCTATCACTCTCCACCCTGCATAGAAATGCCGACAATGTTGCACCCACTTCTATTTGTACGACACCTTGGACTGCATGTACTTGTTGATCTCGTCTTCCAGGACCTGCGCCTGGCTCGGGTACTGCTCCTTGACATCGTCCAAGTCAACGCGGCAGAGCACGTGTATCTGCACCCACGTGAGCGCAACGGCCGTTGTCGAGCGCTTGGAGCGCTGCAGCAGCGCCATCTCGCCAAAGTACTCGCCCTTGCGCAGCACGCGGATGATCTTGCGCGCCAGTGAGTGCGGGTCGAGGACGCCCACGAGGCCTTTCGAGCCGATGAAGCCCATCCAGTCGCCGAACTCGCCCTTGCGGATGAGCACGTCGTCTTGCATGTAGATGACAGTGCGCAGGTGGAGGATAAGCAGCTCAATGACCGTCGGGTCGATCTTTTGCGCCGAGAGGAACGGGATTTGCTTGAGCATGTCTCTGTACAGTTGGAACTTGACCTCGCAGATCATCGCGGGCGAGAGCTCGTTGATGAACGAGTCGGCGTCGGGACTCACGCTCTTCGTCTCCCTGTACAGGTTTTCGTAGAAACCCTGGATGCGACGGCTGAGCGGCTCGGGGATACCCAGGAACTTGCAGCGCTCGTACGTCGAGATGAGCTTCTTGTTGTACGCCACCTCGGACTCGTCGAAGGACGTGATGACTGCGGCCACGGACCCGAACACGCTCGCCTGCAGCACGTTGCCGATGAGCATGAAAATCGCCACCGAGAGCTCCTCGACCGTCGAGAACATCTGCGGCGGACTGGCGTTCAAACAACCGATGACGAGTGACCAGCAGTGCGCGTAGCGCTCCCCCAGCGATTTATCTACCATCTCAGGCTCATTGAGTTTCCAGTCGACGGCAGCCCAGTTCCAGAAGCACGTGAGGCAATGGCTCACGAGGAAGACCGTGCCCAAGAGCCGCACGAAGCGCACAAAGCCGGCTTTCTTGGCAGAGTGAAGCTTGCGCGCCAGCTGGCTGACTTTCGCAAGTCGGAGCACCTTGGCGAAGCTCAAGAAGCGACCTTTGTCCGTCAATGCGAGGAACTCAAAGGGGAACCAGCTGAGAAAGTCTGGGAGCGCCCAGATGCTCAGCAGGTAGTGGCGCGTGGTGTTGTAAGGACCCGAGACGACTTCGCTGCGCTCATTCTGGTAGGATGAGAGCGCGTTGACGACGAAGTCGATGAAGAACACAATGATGCCCAGCAGATTGAGTGTCGAGGCGTATGTCGGGTAGTAGTCAAACCCAAGCGCCAGCGGCGTGAAGATCATATCGACACAGATCATGACGAGGATGAACACATCCCAGATGCCTCGGGGCGGCGAGTCGTGGCGGATCGTGAGCGGGTGGATCTGCTGCATGTCGCGCAGCAGCTGTGTGCTCTGGTCGGGCGAACCCGGTCCGACCTTGTGTGCGAAGGGCGTGAAGAAGAGGTTCTTGGACCAACGCGCAAGGTCACTCGTCCGCCGGCTCAGGTTGCTGTCCATGGCGATCGAGTTGACTGAGAACCGCCGTGTGAGCGGCTGCTCGCGGTTGTGCTTGGCCTGCTTGGTCGACGACACCTGGAGCTCCGAGACGAAGGCCACGGCGTTCAAGATCGACTTAGTCTTGCTCATTGTGCGCGCTTGGAGACTGTGGCGGCGCACGCCATTCACCGTCTCATTCGTGTCGGCAGCCGTGGAGGTCGCGAGGCTGGCCGACGCGGTCTTGCGGGTCGTGTTAAGTATATCAAGCTGCGAATCGCCATTGCCGTCGTTTTTGTGGGTGTTCACGACTGCAAGCTGCCGGTCATTGTCCATGAGCGCCACCATGTTGTTGTTGCTGTTGTCGCGCCCCATTTCGTCGATAGCGTCGCTGCTCATGAAGCTCTGCCTGAGCTGCGGCAACGATGCGGCCGGCGGCCCAGCCGGGAACAACTGGTAGTTGCTGGGCGAGAAGTTCTCGCTCACACTGCGATTCTTTGTCTTGGCTGCGGCCATCTAAGAGCCATCGATCATAATAAGCCAAGAGCTACGTACAAGGAAGCAAGCGCAAGATGTATATGGCCACAACATGAATCAAACATACCTTGATCTGGCGGTGCACGAGCGTGCTGAGCTCGCGGATCATCTGCTGCGTGCGCAGCAAATGGTCGTGCATGCTGTCCATGCGCTCTTCCAGGCGCTGCAGCTGGCTCTCGTGCGCGAACGCCTCCTTATGCGGTGCTTTGCTGCCCGCCACCGCCGTTTTGAGCGTGTGCAGGTGCTGCTGCTGGCCGTTGATCGCGGGCCGCGCGAGCAGCGCCGCCGACGCCACGGACGCGAACTTTTCCATGCGCCTCGCCTGTCTTTCGGTGTGTTGCTGTGAATGAGCTCTCGGCGGCAGTTGAGCACCACGGCTATCTGGCGATGCCTATGGATAGGTCATTTGCTATTGTAACGAACCAACTTCAACAGCAGATGGACAATTGATTGATTTAGTGCCAGATTATTAGCCAATGAACGTGGGCAAAATTGTTTTTCATAACTCGTGATTGGATGAAATGAAGAGACACGCCCTTTCAAGATCGCATTGTTGGATATGATGTATGTGTGTATGTATCAGTCACACCTGTTAAAGCCAAGAAGAGCTCATGGCGGACGAAAGCGGCGCGGCGCAGGCCATCAGCGCCATGCGCGCGGCGATCGACGCCAAGTTGCACGAGGACGGCGTCTACGAGCAGATCTGCGAGCTCGTGCGCGCCAAAGCAGAGGCGCAGCGGCTCACAACAGTGACAACTGATACGAATGGCGATCTTCCAGGCGATCGAGGTGATGCGAATGACACAAAGCCGCAGGGCGAACAGGATCGCCTTATACGCGATGTGCTGGAGAGCGAGGTGGTGCAGCAGCTGCTCGCGGCGGTCAAGGCCGCGAAGGTGCGGAATCCAGACTCTGGGGCTCAAGCTGACGACGACGACGGTGACGGCGTAGACAGCTCTTTACAACAGCAGCAAGCAGACTCGGCCATGAATGAGCATGATGTGTATCTATTTCTGCGTCTCGCTGGCGGACGAGCGTTCGTGGACCAGCTGCTGCTGGCAGCAGAGGAGCACGATGATGGCAACAGCAGCAATGGCGACGTGCTTGGTCTGTCAGAAGCGCAGATCGGCCACGTCAAAACCTTCTTCCGCGTCGTCGCAACCTTCCAAAACCAGCGACTGGCATCAAAAGACGTCTCGTGCAGCGTTGATCCACCGTTTGACGAGTACTTTCGCTTCCGCATCGAGAAGCGCAAAGCGCCTCAGCGTCGCACCAGATCAGCAGCTAGCGTTCCATACGAAGTTGAGGTGGTGATACCCTGGGTGGCGCTCTGTCTCGTTGATGAACCCGTCCAGATCGACGTCGTCAAGGTCTCCAAGAAGCTCGTGCACTGGAACAGCACCAGCGGCCCTCAGTGGCGGGAGATCTCCAAGGAACTACTCGCAGTGCACCGACTCGACTGGCGACGCGTACTCTGCTCCACTCTGCAGCTCGTGCACCTCCCCGTGTCGCTCGTGGGCAAGATGAAAGTGCCCATTGGGACGCTCGACTTGCGCGCCGATCTGCTACACTTCAAACGCACACCGTCGATTGCGCGCGAGGTCTCGATGTTCATCAACAAGGAGACGCTGCAACGCAACACGCTCAACCACTCTTTCTACCAGTACGCCAAACAGTGGTGGGACGAGTACAGGAGCGACGCGGCTGTCTACCAAAATGCGCAGCCTGAAAATCGAGAGGAGCACAAGAACCTAAGCAGCTCTTCAAGTATGCGCCAACGATTGGTGAAACTCTTTGCAGAGGACGACGACGGCCGCTTTCGCATGGTCTGCAAGTTCCTCACACCCATTCGCGTACCATCCGCGATCAAGAGCCCCAGTGAGGCCTCGCGCTTCGTCGGTTTGCTGCCGTTCGAGGCGGATCCCGTGGTGGGCGGGGCGCGTGACGAGACGTGGCGATCGATCCCCGCTTTTCTGTCAACCGGCAGAGGCGACGCCCGGGACCACGCGGTGCGCATTGGCATTGGTTGTACTGCAATCTCCATGTGTTGGAACTGACTACCACTATCTTGGCTGTCCCTGTAGCTCCTCTTGGCGTCGCTTCTGCTTGGGTGTGGTCTAGACGCGTACGTGTGCATCGGGACGATCACTGCAGCCAAGAGCCTCAGCAAGTCCAGGGCCAAAGCCCAGCACAGTCGTCTCGCTCCTCAGGATGCAGAGGTCGGTCACGTCTGGGTCCTCACACGAGCCATGAGTTCAGCTTCGACCAAGTAAGTCAACTCTTGAGCCCATGATGTTCACCTTGTGTGACAACCTCTTTGTGTCGGACTTGTAGCAACGTTGTGTTCTGGGAATCCGTGACGGGCGAGCGCTACAACCTGTCGGAGAAAGGCTCGAGTCTGCAGCACGGCTACTGCGCGATCGACTGCGTCTTTAACGACCGCCAGTTCTTCGCAAATCTGCAACCACGCGTCTGGTCTCTTCGAGATACGTCCTTCAAATTTGAAGATAGCGAGACTGGTGCGTGGAAGCCCATGGACGAGCACATGATCGCAGACCTGCCCTTCGGCCAGCCTTCGTTCCCACTGACAGCACCGGACACGACCGCCTTGCCTGGACTCGAACGCGGCTGGACTGTTGCACTCAAGTGGCATATCAGCTCTCGGAGACGCGAGAGCGGGTTCATCACGCGCTGGAGCGACGAGCTGAGCTTTTATCTGCTGCCGGCGCTCAACGCGTACGAACTTGAGCGGCTCTACGGCCTCGCGCAGGTTGACAACGCGCTCTTCAAGCAGAGCATCACGCGCTTCGTGCCTGAGGGCCACACGTTCCAGGGCGTGCCCGTCATGTTCACGGTCGAGTCGCCACAGGAAGCCATGGACGCGCTTGAGAGCAATGACCTGGCAGCCGGGATCATAGATCTGCACACAAGGGCCTCGCACTTTGGAATCGCGGTGCGCTGCTTTGCGTACCCGGAAAACACGATGGTGGTGTGGGTCATGCTCGCAGTCAGCTACGAGTCGACTAGCAGCACATAGTGGGCAGATAATAAATCAAGGAGACGGTTGCAACGATTTGGTCTTGGAGGGGACTGATGATTGGGTACCTACAGAGTCACAGTACACACGTAAAAGCAAGCTATGCAATGGGGAGAAAGAGCCACGTATCAGGCCTTCACCAGCTTTACGAGGACGCCTCGGCGTTTCCCCATGGCGCACGTGCGACCGCGTCCAGATCTGAATTGCCCTGCACCACCTGCACGGACAGCGGCGCCTGCAAAGTGGCCTCCTCTGCACCATGTGAGGGGGCTTCAGTGGGTGCACGAGGGTCCGCCACTTGGATCGTCGTGCTTACGGCCAGTAGCTACAAAAATATACATATACGATTTAGCTCATAGGATCCATTATAACCGTGTCCATAAAACGCCTGCTAAGAGAAACATACCTTCTCAAGCGCGTTGATGAGCTTATTGAGCGTTTTGTAAGACTTCTTGGGCTCGAGGATCACTTCTGTCAGGCGCTGCAGCGTGAACGGCGGGCTATTACATGCACACAATATGCCATTAGTACAATTCAAAACTCCACTATAAAGACCATAGACGCACCCTTCGAACGTGTTAAGCAGCTCCGTGATGTTGCTGCGGCGCTCGCTCGACTTGTTCTTGTTCGTGGGGCTCCAGCCGACGCCGACCATGGCGCTCGTGGGGTCGGACGCCGCCACCTGGTCCATCGCCACCTGGAGCTTGGCGACCAGCAGCGCCTTGAGGTGCGTCCACGAGTAGCGCGGCACGCCAGTGGCGCGGATCTCCTCCAGCACACGCTCGAGCACGGGCGTGATCGTGGCGTTCGCGCCAGAGGCAAAGTCTATATGAGTAGAGAGATCGTCACACGCACACATGAATTACAAGTCAGCAAGTGCTCTGGTTCAAATGCGTATTGCGCCGCCTGTACTGATCGTATGGAGACATGGAAAGTGTGCGCAAATAGCGCAGCTACAGCAGAATGCGGCGATACATGTGACGTGAGCACACAGACGCACCTGCAAGCTCCTTCTCGTTCTCCGCGATGAGCTCTTCGCGGTTGGTGTCGCCCATACTTGCTCTTTTGCTGTTGAGATTTGGAATGTGACACCAGACAATCGCCCCTCGCTTTTCTTTCCATGTTTATGTGCTTCAAGCGACCTTCGCGCAACCTCACAATCTGAACCCATATCCTGACCTGAGCTGAGCTGCTGGTCAGTCATCAGGCTCGTCACAAGCTGACTTCTGTACTGCTCTCACTCTCTGTGTCTGTGCACATGGGCTACTCCACTGAAGGCCATGAGGCCAAAACAGTGGCATTAGATGGAGGAATGCGGCGGGAACGCTCGCAGGAAGCCTTTGCCGATGCTCTGGAGCACGTCTGGTGCCGTCATGGAGCGCTGGTGGAGCGCAAACGCCTCAAGAGCACTACAGATAACAGAAGACAAATCCGGCTGTCAGAACACGCGTGGATGTAGTATCTGAGTAGGAGAATTGACTGAGAGATGGCTATGGCACCTTGCACGCGTCACCAGGGAGCCGCCAAGCGCTGCGAGCAGCAGAGGGTTGCCGCCAAACTCTTCCTTCGAACTGGATCGTAAGGACATATACGAGGGATTACGATAAGGACACGGTCAGCGATGCGAGAGACAGGATTATACGGATGAATAGATGGTGAGTCGTACATGTTTGCGTGCTTGGACCAGGCGACAAACGTCGCTATCGCGCCCGTGAGGACCTGGTGGAAGTAATACAAATGAGGTGAGCCAATCGCCACCAGTTTCGTAACAATAAAGTCCCCACTTACATCGCCTTGCCCTCCACAGCGTCTCGGACAGCCGAACTCGTCATGTTCAAGAGCTACAACACACACAAATGGTCAGCAACGTGTATCGTATCGTCAGTACACATCGTCGAGTCAGCCCAACACAAGCCGCCACTCACTGGTTTCTCCATCTGAAAACGCATCGACGCGGCCTTTCTGGATGACAACTGGACCAAGCCTGCAATATGAACATCAAACCAGACTCCAGTCAGCTCTTCACATGGAAAGCTACAACATGTCTTCACTAGGTAACGCACGCTCGGCTGAGCTCCGCTGGGGCGATCTCTGCCGCCTTCACTGGATCCGCTTCTTGCAACAGCCCGATCGCCACGCACAGCCTCGCGTACTCCATCTGTCAATATAGCAACAATCATGTCAACAACCAGTCTACTGGTACCAGGGCTCAACCACTCGAAAGGATACGAACCGCATTGGGCGTCAGGATCGCATACGCGTAGCCGCGAATCATCCCTGGGTCGAGACTCGCGAGGAAGAGCGCGTCACCATCGAGAATGAGAGGCAGTTGCACTGCCCGCGCATGCTGGATGAGCTTGCGTGTAACTTGTTGGACGGCGGCGTCCCGGCCGAGCCCTGGACCGATCACGAGCGCATCGAGACGCGGGAACACGTCGCAGATGCGCGTCACTGCTGTCTCAATTGCAGATTGGCGTTCTGTTTGAGCAAGTGATTTAAGCGAGTCATCGGAGCGGAGCAGTGGGTGTACGATCAGCTCTGGACTGTAGCTCTTGATGGGGATCGCGGCCTCCTCCGTGCAGAAGAGGTGGCACAGGTCGGCGCCCTGTAATGCAGTTCATATAGTACATGAGTCAAAACTATACACCCAATAGTTACACAGTGAGTGTGTCGTTGCGCTGGTGATACTGAATTCGCTCGTACAGTCTTGAGGCTCGAAATGCCAGCGTAGAAGGGCGCGCCCGTGTACTCGAACGAGCCGCCCACGACGCCCACGCGGCCTAGCCACAGAGAGAGCCTCACAGTCAGAAAAAATATCTCCTATAGCAGCGCAGGGTATTCTTTTAGCAGCGTACCGTGCTGCCCCTTGCGCCAGTCGGTCGTGAGCGGCGGGATGAGCTTGCGCACGAGTTGCCGCGCTGTCTGCATCTTGCTTCAATTGCGTTTCTCGTTGTGTGTCAACCTCATCACATTGACTGAATCTGAGTGCAATACGGCTATTTTCAGCCAATCATATGCAATTTTGGATACATGTTAGCGAATCAAAAGAAAGATACACTTTTTCTCAGATCCGAGTCGACCATTGCAAATGGAGCCGCAGCGCTATAGCGGCTACGACGAGTACGAGGGCATCTTCGGTCCGCTGGGCGTCTATGGGGCCTCTGGACACCACTTACGCAGTGCAGCCAGTGGCTTTGGTAGCTCACGAGCTACCAGTGGTGACCGTAGAAGCAGCCGCCGCCACGCCCATGCGCCGTCCCGCCTCGCGTCCTTTGGTCACGCGCGCAGTGATCTCAACACGCGAGCCAAGTACCTCGACGCACGACGCACAAAGCGCCGCCTCAAGCCATTCGACGTGGACAATGAAGAGAGCAGTGATCGTGAAGGTGACGTGCACCCGCTCGTACCCTCAGCGGCTGGTTCGCAGCCGCAATCCCAGCGCCAGGTGTGGCTGCCTACGCGCGACTTTTCGTTCCGCCAGCGCGCCGGTAAGCTCGACATGCGCGCGATTGCGCGTCTCGACCTGCACAAGATCGTCGCGACCACGGACATCGACATGATTCAGCGCCACTTGGAGAACGTGGCATTCGCAGACGTGACCCTCGACGACGTACAGCACTATTCCGATGCGTACTTTCTCAAGCTCTTCCAGATCGCACAGGTTCGTTTGAGAGTATCTTATATAACGAGATCGCTTGATGGCTCATCGTGTGCATCGCATATGTGTGTGCACATGCGTTGTGTGGCTTTAGCTAACGCTCGAGTACCTGCTGAACGTGCAAGACTCGTTGGTGGTTCACTCGGAGAGCGTGGAGAGCCAATGCGAGGAGCTCCTGGGCGAATGTCAGCAGCTTGAGACTGAGAACAGCGCCTTTGAGGCTGAAATCACGAGTCTCAAGAAGGAAATACGCCACAAGCAGCGCACGATGGCCACTTTCGAGATCATGTTGCTCAACGCGTCGGCCGCCAGGCGAATCCCAAGAGCTCTCGACAAGGAGAATGCCGCCGCCGAGGCGAATGCGATCGTGGACAATCTCTTGAACAATGATACCAATGAAGAAGGCGAGGAGGGAGTGGTCAACAAGCGTAAGAGTGCTTTGTAAAAGCTGCTGGTGGTGGGTTGTAAACTGTGGTCTAACGCTTGTCTAATGTTACAATTTGCAGCCGTGGACTGTGTGGTCTGTGGGAAGAAGTTCCTGTCTGCAGAGTACCTCATTCGCCACCAGCAGCGCAAACACCAGAACGAATCCAAGAGCAAGAAGAAGACGCGAAAACCACGACCCAGTAGTGCTTCGTCTTCGTCATCTTCTGATGCGAAACGCAAGTCGAAGAGCGTCAAGACTGCGCCACTGCCCCCTCAGATCATTCAAGCTCTAGAAGAGAAGAATGAGTTGGCTAAACAGCTTGTCAACCTCCAAGAACAGTTGAAAAGCGAGAAGGATGCTCGTGACCAGCAATCACAGCTCCTGGAAGGCCAGCAGAGCCAGCTCACAGCCCACGTGGTGGAAAATATGGGCAAGTTGCAGAGCATGCTTCTGGAGATGGAGCAGAAGCAGGAGTTGGCCAAGCATGACAT
The DNA here is from genome assembly GCA_023334015.1 of Globisporangium paddicum. Classification (NCBI taxonomy): domain Eukaryota; phylum Oomycota; class Peronosporomycetes; order Pythiales; family Pythiaceae; genus Globisporangium; species Globisporangium paddicum. The sequence goes on from JAASFV010000236.1 coordinate 19,843, forward strand.
GATGCAGTACACGCAGGAGACGATCCATAGACTGCAAACTGAAGCTGTGAACGCCCAGATGCTAGCTAAGAAGGCTGCAAAGAGCTCCTCGTCACGAGCGGGTACGATCCAAAGCGACGACGAAGAACGAGAGTCTCCGATTGCTGTTGTCAGCAAGAACTGGCAAGAGACGCAACTGGAGAAGATGCTCGAAGTGTTCTTCAAGGCCCAGACCCAGCAACAACACGAGATCGATACACTCGCGCAGGAAAACAGCAAGCTGCTGGGCAAAACCAGAGCCAATCAGAGGTATCGCAGACACTATGAAGGCGCTTCCTCACCTTCGCTGATGCAAATGGCGGCACTGGATGCGCAGCGCTTTGGTATCGACACTGGCGCTTTGGGAAGCGATATAAGTTCGGCTTCTCCTGCCCAACCATTTCTCAAAGTGGCACTCCAGGAGGACAAGTTGGTGCAGACGGATGAAGAGAATGACGGGAAACGCAGCTCAACGAGAGTCCTGACGACCCATGAAGTGCAGACTGAGGCTATGTGTGAGGCTATACCATCGCCAGTGAAAGCTCCACCTCTTCGTAGGAGCACTGTGAATGTCACGTCACTGAAACAACCAAAGCCAGAGCCTGTGGTCAAGCCAAAGCCTGTAGTCGTCGCTCCAAATCCACCTTCAGCACAACCAGAAGTTCAGCCTTCAGTAGAAGAATCGGATCCAAGCCCAGACACGGAGAAGAGAATGCAACACGCGGCGCAGGTCGTGGGTAAGGTCGCGCTCGGGTTCCTCACACGCCGAACGCTGCAGAACCCAGCCAACTGGCTCATCACGCTGCCATTCGCAGCACTGGAGAGCGCGCTTTCTCAGGAAGAACTGAGTCGTCACGCGTCGTCACGAGAGCTCGTCATCGAAGTGGTGAATGGCATGACTGCGAACGAATTGCGCGTGGCAGTGGCGCGAGGTCTGTCTGGTGAGGACCAGCAGCAAGATGACGATGGCGAGACAACCCCGACAGAGTTGGTGATTAATTACCATCGCGTGCTTCTGCACCACTCAGTCACTCGTGAAGAGCTCCATGGCGATCGTTCGATTCACAATCTCAAGAATCAGGTCGAAGTGGAGATCATCCCGTCGTATCAGGAGGCCGAGGACCATGTCGAGGGTGTGTTTGAGTTCCATTCGGACGTCACAGACCGGCTGCGAGAGATCCGACGAGCGTCTATGGAGCTCTCAGAGGCGAACCATCTAGTTCTCTCTGAAGTAGTAGAGGAGAGTCGACTGCAAAAGCTCGTGCGGCTCCAGGCGCGCGTGCGGGGCTTCCTCGCGAAACGCAAGGTCGCGATGCTGAAAATCGACCAGCTGATTGAGAAAAGACTCGTGAAGATGCGGACTCTGGCTGATAAGAGACAGACATTATTGGTTGATGATGGTATCTCCGACCCCACTATTGCAGCGCAGTGCAAGCGAATTCGTGAGCGACTCGATGCCGCCGTGAAGAGCAACTTGTGTGACAACAGTCCGTCTGATGTGGACAATATCAAAATCAAAACGTCCGCCAAAAGTGGACTCTCCACGGCAGCGTACGATCAGCAAGTGCTGCTTCTCGGGCGAAAGCGAAGTCAGCTCCCAGCCACTCTCCAGACGCGCATCAGCAGTATAAATGAGCGTCTCGATCAGCTTGTGACTGCTGAATACGACCCGCACAAGGTGAAAGTCCACGAGAGGCGCACTGACGCAGCCAACAAGATCCAGAGTGCAGTGCTGGTGGCGATCGCAAGGCGGCGACTGCAGATGCTGCTCGCTGGCAGTCCAGACCGCCTTGCGGTTGTGACTGAAGAGCTTCACACGCCAAGGCGCTCGTCTTCAAGCTCGGCTTCTAGGTCTCTAACTCCGTTTTCTCCACTCTCTGCTCTGAGCTCTGATGACGAACCGGTCGTGAAGAGCTCACGTGAGGAGAAAGAGGACGAACTGGAGGACTTCGACGCGCACGAGATCGCGAAACTCGCCGACGCGTACGAAGCAGACGAGAGGCTCAGCAACAGCATTGCACTGGTAGCTGCTGCTGGTGCGGACGAGAAGCAGCCGCCATCGGAACGAAAGCTGCCTGTGAAGGAGCCTCAGCCACTGGAGGAGAAGAAACCTGCGGTGGTGAGACGCATTGCCACACGACAGCCGCCAGTCCAGCAGCTCGCTTCAGCACTCAGATCTGCCCCAGAAAGCTCGGCGATCCCACCGAGAGCAGCAACGCCCATTCGGCAAGTGGAAGCTGCTGCTGAGCCAGGGCGCTCGCCTAGACCAAAGCTCGACAGCAAAGAAGTCATTTCGCCCTTTTCCAAGACGCCACTGCTCTCGCGTCGTGGTGGTTCAGCCACGAGACACGGATCTGGATACGACAATGCGCGGTAGCAACAATGTTCGCGTCCATCGAGGTCAACAATGTTTATGTCTGTGTTTCTCTGATAAATTGACCTGGTATGTCCAACAGTCTCTCTCTCTCTCTCTCTCTCTCTCTCTCTCTTTCTCTCTCTCTTGCCACCTGTAAGTCTACTGCTTGTGCTGGTTCTTGGCTCTTCGCTCGCGCACAGCGGCCGCGAGGTCGCGCAGAACCTCGACTGTGGTCTCCCAGCCCATGCAGGCGTCCGTGACGCTCTTGCCGTAGACGAGCGGCTGGCCGGGGATGAGCGACTGGGCGCCCTCTTCGATGTTGGACTCGAGCATCACGCCGATGACGCGGTCGTCGCCCGTGCGCAGCTGCGCCGCAACGTCAGCCGCCACGACTACCTGGTTGCGATGGTCCTTGTTCGAGTTGCCGTGCGAGCAGTCGATCATCACGTTGTCCGCCACGTTGGCCTTGAGCATCATCTTGGACACGGCATCAATGTGCGGCTTCTCGTAGTTCGGGCCGGTCTTGCCGCCGCGCAGGATCGTGTGGCACGTGTCATTGCCCTGTACAAGCAAACAAACAAGTGTTAGATAACCAAGATAATACGTGCTGAGCAACCAAACAACCTTGTCGACTTACCGAAGTGCTCACGATCGCCGCAATGCCCTGCGAGCTCACGCTCAAGAAGCAGTGCGGGTGGCGCGCCGCAACAACCGCGTCGACCGCCAGTTGCAACGAGCCGCCCGTGCCGTTCTTGAAGCCGATAGGCATCGAGAGCCCCGACGTGAGCTCGCGGTGCAGCTGGCACTCAGTCGTGCGTGCGCCGATGGCGCCCCAGCTCACGAGATCCGAGATGAACTGCGGCGACATGGTGTCAAGGAACTCGCAGCCCGCCGGGAGCCCCATCTCGTTGATGCGCGCAAGCAGCTCGCGCGCCACGCGGAGGCCCTTGTTAATGTTGAACGAGCCGTCGAGGTCCGGGTCGTTGATCAGGCCCTTCCAGCCCACGGTCGTGCGCGGCTTCTCAAAGTACACGCGCATGACGATGAGCAGGTCCTTCGAGAGCTCCTGCTTCACCACCAAGAGGCGCTTGGCTAAGATAAGTCAACCGAGACAAGTCAGTAAATCTTGTACAGCTTGTTCGGCAAGCAAGCAAGATAGGAACGCACCATAGTCGATCGCAGCTTCGACGTCGTGGATCGAGCATGGACCAACGATCACTACGAGGCGGTCGTCCACGCGGCGCAGGATATTCGCAACTCCCTGGCGGCCGCGGTTAATCTATCATCATACACATCAACAGGCACACGTCAGCACTCCCGAGCACATACAAACAACAGCAACAAACCACATACCGTCTGCGCCATCTTGGACGAGAGCGGGATCTCCTCGAGCAGACACGCGGGCGGGATGAGCGGCCGGATGCCCGTGATGCGCACATCCACGATGGCCTTCTTGTCCGAGATGCGCACATCTTCGCTAGCCGTGCCACTGGGCACGCGCAGGCGGCGCGGGTTCTTCTTGCTGCTCTTGGACGCGCGGAACGGATCGTCGCCCTCGCTGTCGCTCTCGTGCTTGTTCCTGTGGCTCGTGCTGGTCGCCTGCTGCTGCTTGCCCAGCACGAAGCCCAGCACGCCCATGCTGCCGGCCGTGAGCAGCGTCATGGTGACCGCCAGCAGTCCCAGGCCCAGCGTCAGCGACGTGGAGAGCTGCTGGCCGTCGTAGGTGCCGCGTGCGCTCATCGTAACAAGATTTCGATTGTGTGGTGGGAGCTTGTTCCTTGCGCACAACTTGCAGATCTTGCTTGTTTGTTGCGCAAACTCTTCCAAGCGGCATGTGTTTTGGTGACGACCCACGAGAGCGGGTCAAACCCATCTGAGGTTCCTCACATACAACTTTCAAGATGACAAGGGCGGGTCGGATGGGCAAAACCCACCCGGATCGCTTGCGTGTGAGACAGGAAGGGGCCGCAGGAAAAAATGTGTGGCTTCAAATCTGTGTGATTGATTCTAAAGGGTGTCGTTGATATTATAGTAAGTCGACGCGACTTGTTAAATTGCTTGTTCGTTTCTGGTGGTGGTGGTGGTTGACTTAGGCGAGCACCTCCTCGAACCGGTCTGAGTCGCTAATACTCGACGACTCGCTGATGCGCACGCCCTCAGGTCCGCTGTTCTCCATGTACACACGGCCCGTGCTCACGAAGCCGATGACATTAAGCAGGTCGGCCTGCTCGGCGATGGACTGGTCCAGCTGCTGGAACGCGAGCAGCTCCGACACGCGCGGCGCACTGCTCGTGTCGCTCATGAGGCACGAATTGCGGCGCGTCACGTCCAGTGCCTCCTGCGCTTTCGCAGAGATCTCGCGCAGCCTCGATGCGAGGTCGCGGTCGCGGTTCTCGTAGGACGACCGCCGGTCCACGAAGGGCGTGTCGTTGTTCATGTCGATCGTCTCGGCGTCCTCGACGCCGTCGTCGTCCACGTAGTCGTACACGTCGTAGCTCTCCATGGGGTCGGTCTCGAGACGCGCGCGGCCTTTCTCGCGCTGTGTGCGGATCGAGAGCGGACTAAAAGGCACCTGGTTGCTGGAAAAGTCGCCTGAGAAATTGTTTGGCAGCGACTGCGGCCCAGTCTTGGAGTAGCGCTGCTCAGTTGACAGTGACTTCATGGAGCGCTCCGACAGGATCTTCTGCAGCGAGCGCACACTGCCATTGCTGCTGAGCGCCGACAGCCGCTCCGACAGCCGCTCGAACGAGTCGTCTTCTGTCGCCTCCGAGGTCTCAAAGTCGACAAAGATGTGGTTCGTCGTCGAGAAGAACGACGGCGTGCACACGGGCTGGTTCTGCACCTCCTTGCGTGCCAGGTGCACGCAGCGCTTGCAGAAATGCGTCATGGACTCGGATTTGCTGGCGCGCGTGGTCGACAGAGAGAACCGGTCATTGTCAAACGACTTGACGCGACTGGAGTTGCCGCAATCCTTGCAGACGTCCTACGGATGGTGGAGTGCAAGCAGGTGATTAGAACAATGTACAACAACGTGACTAGAGCATGTAACAGGTGTGTGCGCACCTCGGAGCAAATGCCGCACGAGTAGCGTGGACGGATGAGCGTAAATCGCTTGTTGCACATGTAGCAGTACTTGCGCGCTCTGTTCAATCAAGACACAGCAAACAAACAAGCAAGTCAGCAACACGTACAACAAAACATACTTGCGCAACAAACAAAACGTACCCTTTCGCCTGCATCTGCGAGCGCTTGCCCTCCATCTGATGCGCCATGAACTTGGTCTCCATGAACTTGTTGAGGTTGACCACGTACGATGTGAACGTCTCGTGCACCAAGGCCACGAGCTTGCCCGTGGACGACGCGCCTGAGGCGCTGGACGAGCCCTGCCACATGATGTCCGTGGATCGGCCGTCTGCGGTCTCCTTAAATAAAAATACGCCTGACATCTTCGTGCGCACGAGTCCGTAGGACGCCTCGAGCGACATGCACTCCTTCAGCTCAATCGAGTGCATCACGAGGTACCCGATCTCGTTGTTGTCGCCGTCCATCATTGTGCCAGTGCTCTGTGAGATAATCAATGCATACAGTTGTTAGCGATACGAGCAGCTACATATGTACACCACACAAGCACACACATACGCACGCACCCGCAGGAACACCATGTCTTTGCTCTTGGCAAAGAGCCCCGACGTGCGCGTCGCGATCCAGTTGATGCCGACGTAGTTGTGCGGCTCAATCTCGTCGCGGCGCGAGACGACGTGCAGCACGGCGGCGTCGAGGCAATTCTCCATGAGGAAAGTTGCGTTGCTCCGGAAGTCGAGCGTGCTGTCGGCGTAGAGCGCGTCCATAGTGCGGCCGAGCGTCATGGCCACTTTGCCCATGCACTTGAACTCGACGACGCGCGCACTGTCGTTCTTGCGGCAGTACGTGCGCATACCCGTATCGCGGAAGTGGCGCTTGGAGCTCGAGAGCTTCCATCCGGACGAGCCGTCCTCGACAGACATGGACCACTTGGCGCTGCGCACGGCGTCGGTGCGCAGCTGGTCGGCGAGCTGCTCGTAGCACTTGTCCTGCGCGCTCGAGCTCTCGACGCGCGGGAAGAAGTCGAGAGGCAGCGGGAAGCGCGCGGCCGCCGTGGACGAGCCGCGCATGCGCCCCATGAGCGACGGCCGAGCGTCGCGCGAGTTGTCCATGCCTGAAGGTGTCGTGTGGTGGCTACGAGAGCGAGAATGAGAGTGCGATTACTGGAGCTCTTGGCAAAGAGCCAACACGGTGAATGGGCATTAAGTAGCCTACTGTTTAGTAGCCTTTATAGTTGCAATAACCATTTTTATCTTGATTTTGAATAAAGGAGATGATGCGTGGGTGTGTAGATAATCCCTTATGAAAATCGTTACTTGTTATGAGAGGCGTACACTGCACCAGACGACAGCACGATCTCGACGATCAAAGAAAACGAGCAAGCGACAAAGCGGGATAGGGTCAGCGAAAAATCTCTGTTTTTTAAAGTGCAGTTGTCTCTTGAGGGACTTCTTGGTCAGTAAGAGATCAAGCGTTGCTGATTGAGGGGAAGCACCAAAGGCACGGACATGAGAGCGAGACGAGCCGCACACAAACGACTCTCCCAACGCAAGCGAGCCCCACAACCAAGAAGACTTGTGTGGCTTGCGTGGGTATGGGTATGAATTGAGTGGCTCTTGCCACCCAGATCCTTAAAAGAGACCGACCTGTATTCTGTATCTCCTATTCTGTATCTCCTATTCTGTATTCCATATTCTGTATTCTGTATTCTGTATTCTGTATTCTGTATTCGGTCCACCAAGGCCATCAGGAACTGCTGTATCTTTTGCACGAGAGCAAACACGACGACACATGGTCCGTCACGATCTCTCAATCAGCCATCCGCGAAAGGACACTTGTTGCGACTGCAGAGAATGTTCCCGAATATTACTGTAAAGAAAAGACGTCCAAGAGGGGTTTTCGCATCAAATCAGGTGCGGTATGCTGGCTATTTTTGTCCGTTATTATGAAAGCTTTTGCAGTTGATGAACAGTGGATACATTTGTGTGTGGTCATGCAGACGAAGAGCGCAGTATGCTCACTGTCGCGCCACCACCACCACCACTCGCCTGGCTACTGCCCATGAGTCCGGGCACCAGCAGCGCCGTCTCGTTCGCACTGAGCGCCATGGGCGGCACGTGGTGCTCGGGCAGAAACACGCCGCGCTTGCCGCTGGCCAGGTGTCGCTCCATTTCCTTGAAGAATGAGTCCACTGTGAGCCCCACAAAGTACCTGTCCGCGTCGCCAACAGACAGCTTGCTGGATGTAAGATCATTGGCTGCGGGGCTTCGACGTTCTAGCCACAGCTCTGCGAGCCGATGCAGCGTCGTGGTCTTGACGTGTTTGTAGACGAACACGTGACCGACGTCCGCTAGCACGGCCGGCAGCAGATTCGTCATAGTCTCGGCCGCCAGGATCCCACAGTGAGGACACGCGAGCGCCACAGCCTCGGAGGTTTTGCGGCTCTCGGATGCAGAGCTGATGCGGCGGCCCTGGGAGCGGCGGCAGTCGTTGCACATGCCGCTGGCAAACTGGACGTCGCCCAGCGGTGAGGACACGACCACACAAACGAGGCTCTCGGCCAGCCGCGACTTGTCCTTGTGCCGCACAAAGCGATCGATCGACCGCACTTCAAAGTCGTCAAGCTTCAATGTTTCAAATGCGAAGCAGTTGTTGAGTATGACTTTGAGGCGAGACATCTTGTGTGAGAGAGAGACGTACCGTGTCGCTGAGCATGACGATGCCGTAGGCGGCGCTGCGCGGCAGCCGCGTGAAGTAGGACACGGCCTGCTCGCCGTGATTGGCCAGGTCCCATTGGAAGGTCTCTTTCCTCAGCAGCTTCTCGATCGCAACCTGCTGCTTGACCGTCTTCTCCACCAGCAGCACGCGCGGCAGCTGGTGCATTTGGTTGGATAGGTGCGCGTTCTTGGTTGCGGGCGCCACACGCACTGCTGCGCCACCCAGGCTCGTCACGTGCACGAGTCTGCCTTCGTAGAACCTGAGCCATGCATTCAGACTTTAGTTGTGCATAGTCGATGTTGATCGCTGCCTTGTAAACCCAAGGGCGCGTACATGAGGAAGGTCGGAGCTGCGTGGATTCGGTATCGATCTGCTAGCAGAGGTGACTCGCCCAGGTCGCACTTCACAAGACGGCATCGGTGTCTGCAATCATACAGCAACCAATGTGAGACCACAGCCGCTAGTCAACCAATGCCAACGACGAGCATATACTGACCGGGCCCCACGGTCCTTAATGGCTGAGGGTGGTGCTGCCGCAGCTGCTCTCTTCCTCTCGGAGATCTGCAGCTGGATCTGTTCAAGAATGCCCTCGACCACACGAGATTGGCAGTCATCCGCTCTCAGACACGCGACAACGATGAGTTGCTCGGACGAGCTTGTCTCTTTCAGGAACTCGTCCAGTCTGTGGGCTGAGAGCAGCTTCAAATGCTCTCCATTGGGCTTCGCCCCACCACCGACCACTGAGAGCTCTCGGGAGTACCGTCCGCTGGCGCTCGTGAGCGGACCACCACGCCTCAAAACCGGGTTATCCAGTGTGATCTTGTTATGCAGTTCAACCGAGCCGAGCCATTTCCCCGTGTCCCCGTGCTTGAGACGCCGCAGTGACTCGGAGCTATCATTCTCTTTCATGAGAGCCCCGAACATTGTTGGCTCCTGTCCAACTTCCGCTCCTGTCTTGGGCAGGATAGGGATCTCACGAAGACACTGCTGGTGCGCGTTCTCGCGCCAGTTGCCATCGGCTGCGGGGGTGACACGACAGCCTTCGTAACCGTCAAACTTGGTCTCCAGCGAGGACACGATGGCTTTCAGGCGCTCGTGCGAGAGGTCAACGCTGCGGGGCTTCTGCTTGCTGCGCTTCTCGACCGACTCGAGCTCAATGAGCTTCTGTCGCTGCTGCAGCGTCGGCGTGCTCTGGTTGATCAGCAATTTTCCACGCTGCGGACCGTCGGCAACGCGGTGCGCGTGCTCTAAGTACGTGTCAGTGCGACGGAGCTGCTCGCCGCACGCAAACTCGACTGAGACTCCAGGACATGGCGTGAAGGTGACGGCGATGGAGCCCCGGTCACGGTATGTGAAGAGCAGCGCATCGTTCAGCTGAATCACCACTGGCTCTGTCGGAGGAGCTCCTGCATGCTGGGCCTTTGGATCCCACTTCCAGCTCTGAGCAGGCATACATACAATCAGGTGTAAGTGAGTAGTATCATGATCTTCATCGGCCTCAACACAAGCCCATCTGTACCTTCACGATGACGTTCTCTGCGTCCATGACGATGCCGGACTCTCTCGTGAGGATGAGCTTCTTCCGACGCGGATGGCCCGCAGACCCGATCTGAAAGAATCGTCCAAGTCAATCAGCTAAACAGCACTTTAAACACCACACATAATAGCAACATCAGCACACACCGCATGCTCGTCTAGCGTGCCTAGCAGCGTCTTCTTGGTGTTGTCCTCGTAGAACTGGAAGCTACGCTGGTACTCGCTCACTTTGCTCGCGCAGGCAGCTACGCGTCCAGAGACGTAGCTGTGGGCAGTTAGCAACACCTCATGCGATAGCAGGAAGTAAACAATAGAGGCTCACTAGCAAAAGCCGCATCCGGAGGCGTCGAGTCGCACGGCAGGCTCCCCCGTCGAGTAGTTGGCGTCCTGCGCCAGGCTCTTCTTGGCGATGATACGAGGCCCTGCTTGTATCGCTTGTGACGTGGGAATAGAGCTCATGCTGAGTGTCAGCAGTGTGTAAGAGCGCAGTCGGATGGAGGAAGGTGAGGGACTAGTGCATTTCGTTCTCGTTTACGAATGTGTGTCATCTCATCTGATAAGATGAGTTTTCTCATCCTCCAACCCCACAAAATCGAAACTTCCCACATCTCTCTCCTTCAAGTAAGATTGCCATACAATAGACCTTTTTGACCAGAAACTGACCAACCACAAGTTACTACAGTCCACGACATGGGTTTGTGAACATGGACATCTTCTCACCTATCAGAATCAAAATAGCATATTTTTCACAGCGAAAGGTGTGGAATTGTAGCCAATGAAGAGCTCGATACTTTCCACCAAAAATCGTTCAAAATGATGCAGTGGTTGAAACGCAATACAAAACGATCACTTA